>PVLC010024560.1:0-24507 GCA_004027655.1 Graphiurus murinus | reverse complement strand
ACGCTTGTAATCCCAGCATTCGGGAGGCTGAGACCGGAGGATCCGGGTTCGCGGCCAGCCTCAGCTACTTAGTGAGGCACTCCGCAACTTAGTGAGACTCGGTTTCAAAATAAAGAATAAAAAATAGGGCTGGGGGTATAGCTCGGAGGTAGAATGCCTCTGAGTTCAATCCCCAGTACCGCAAAAAAAAAAAAAAAAATAAAGCCCTTGTAAGACTCCTATGAATATTGGATATAAAATACTTAAAGTAGTGAGCACATCTATGTTTATAGCTGCACAATTCACAATTGCCAAACTATGGAAACAGCCAAGATGTCCATCGACAGATGAATGGATTACAAAACTATGGGATATGTACACAATGGAATTTTACTCAGCCATAAAGAGGAACAAAATCATGTTATTTGCAGGGAAATGGATGCAACTGGAAAACATTATGTTAAGTGAGATTAGCCAGTCACAAAGAGTAAAAAAAGCATATGTTCTCCCTAATATGCAGATGCTAGGGAGAAGATGGTGCATAAGAGGGTCTCCAGATGAAAAAGGAGAAACCCTAGATGAGCAAAGAAGTTGACTTAACTGATGGTGATGGACAGAGTGGGGGGGGTGGGGGGGTACCCTAATGCACATGATGTACTTTCACAACTATATCAAAGTCAATCACTAAACTGAACTTGAGAAGGAGGGAGGGCGAGGGAGTGGGGTGGGAACTGGGGAAGGGGTTAAATGAGAAATGTGTGCATGTATGCCTTTATCAGCTTGTACCTAACAAAGATGTATGATTACAATGCACCAATTAATAAAATAATAATAATAATAATACTAGCAATTCCACCTCTAGATTTGTGTCCTAAGAATGTAATTTCATGGAAAAGACAGTTTGTATGACAATGTTCATAACATTATCTATACTAATAAGTTAAAATCATGCAAGTATCCAGCATTAAGGAAATGGTTAAGTAATAGTATATACTCCACATCAGTGGTTCTCCAACTTTAATGCACATAAAGAATTATCTAGGACCCAAGGATGATAGCACACACCTATAATCCAGTATTTGGAAGGCTGAGACAGGAAGATTCCAAGTTCCAGGCCAGCCTCAGCAACTTAGTGAGACTTGTTTCAAAATAAAAAGTAAAAAGAGCTAGGGGGATGTATCTCAGATGCAGAATATCACTGGGTCCAACCCACAGTACTACACATACACACACACACACACACACACACACACACACACAATCTAGAGAAGTCTATAAAATGCATATCTATGGGCCTTTTACTGGAATGTAAGTCTGTAATGGGACCAGGATATGCATATATAAAACAATCATAGGTAGCCAGGCATGGTGGCACACGCTTGTAATCCCAGTACTTGGGAGGCTGAGATAAGAGGATCTGGGTTCCCCGCCAACCTCAGCTACTTAGTGAGGCTCTCTGCAATTTAGTGAGACTCTGTTTCAAAATAAAAATTACAAAATAGGACTAGGGGTGTAGCTCGGAGGTAAAATGCCCCTGGAGTTCAATCCCCAGTACAAAAAAATAAAATAAAATAAAACAACCATAGATGATTTGGATAAAGGAGGTCTCTGAAAATTCTGCAGTAGATGAAACATATTCCGTTAAAATGATTGCCAAGACTTATATACTATTTTTATACTCTTGTTGCTACAGTGTAATTATACATCATAGTGAGCTTGAAAGTGACACATTAATACATGCACACATCCCACTACATCCTACCACATTCCTCCCTCCCCACATGTTAGTGATATTGGTAGTGATACCTTCATATATGGAAATAACATTATTTGAACTGTTTCCTTCCCTAATCCTTTTCCCCTCCCCCACCCCTTCTGCTATTCCACTGGCTTCTCTCTTTATCTGAAGTCCCTTTTGTTTCCTATTTTCTTTCTAGCTTCCACATATAAGAGAAAACATAGGACATTTAACTTCCTGAGACTGGCTAATATCAGTTAGCATAATATTCTCTAGTATCATCCATTTTCCTGCAAGTGACACAATTTTGTTCTTATTATATTTTATTTATTTATTTATTTATTTTTGGTAATGGGGATTGAACCCAGGGGTACTCTACCTCCATGCTATACCCTCAGTCCTGTTTTATTTTTTTACTTTGAAATAGAGTCTAAGTTGCTGGGAGTCTCACTAAATTGTTGTGACTGGCCTCAAATCTGTGATCCTTCTGTCTCAGACTCCCAAGTACTAGAATTACAGGGGTGCGCCAACACCCAGCCAATTTTGTTCTTCTTTATGGTTGAGTAAAATCCATTGTATTTACTACATTTTCTTTATCCACTCATCTGTTGATGGACCTAGGCTGGTTCCATAATTTGACTACTGTGAATTGTGCTGCTAATAAAAAGGGATACGCACATATCACTATAGCATTCTGACTTTAATTTTTTTGGAAAGATGCTGAGGAGTGGCATAGCTGGGTCATATTCTGGTTCCACTCCCATCTTTTGAGGAATCTCCATAATGATCTCTATATGGTTGAACAAATTTGCAATCCTGTCAACAGTGCATAAGAGTTCCTATTTCCTCACATCCTTGTCAGCATTTATTGTTTGTATTCTTGATGCTCGACATTCTTACTGGAGTTAGGCGGAATCTCAGTGTAATTTTAATTTGCATTTCCCTTATTTCTAATTATGTTGAACTTTTTATATATTTGTTAACTGTTTATATTTCTTTTGAAAAGTGATTATTCAATTGAATTGACCAGTTTTTAACTGAGTTATTTTTCAGTGTTAAGGGGTTTTTTGTTTTGTTTTGTTCTTTATATATTCTAGATACTAGTCCTCTTTCAGAGAGGCCTAACTGGCAAAGAATCTCTCTGTAGGCTCTTCAGATTCTTGACTGTTTCCTTTGCTACACAGAAGTTTTTCAATTTGATACCATCCCACTTATTCTTGGTTTTATTTCCTGATCTTTGGGAGTCTTATCAAGGAAGTCTTTACCAATGCCTCTTTGTTGGAGAGCGATCCTATGTTTTCTTCTACTAATTACAAAGCTTCTGGTCTAATTTCTAGGTTTTTAATCCATCTTGAGTAGACTCTTGTGCAAGATAGAGAGATAGGAGTCTAATTTCATTCTTCTACATATGGAAGTTGAAAAATAAACAACGCACAAGAATGCTAATTTGGATCCAGAATGTCAAATGCTTCCACTATATAGTAAAATATAAGTTTATGGAATGCTCTAGATACTGCAGTCAACTTGCAACATAAGTTTTCCCAGCATCATTTGTTGAAAAGGCTATTTTTTGTCCAGTACTTTTGAAAAAAAAAAAAAACTATTGGCTATAAGTGTGAGGATTTGTCTCTGTATCTTCTATTTTATTCCACTGGTCTATGTGTCTGTTTTTATGATAATACCATGTTGGGTCTTTTTTTTTTTACTATAGCTCTGTAGTATAATTTGAAATCGGGTACGATGCCTCCAGTATGGTTCTTTTTTTTTTTTTTTTTTTTTTTGCGGTACTGGAGATTGAACTCAGGGGCATTCTACCTCCAAGCTATACCCCCAGCCCTATTTTTTATTCTTTATTTTGAAACAGGGTCTCAGTAAGTTGTGGAATGCCTCACTAGGTAGCTGAGGCTAGCCGTGAACCTGGATCCTCCAGTCTCAGCCTCCCAGATGCTGGGATTACAAGCGTGCGCCACCATGCCTGTGTGGTATGGTTCTTATTGCTTAGAATTGCTTTGACTATTCTGGGTCTTCTGTCCTTCCATACGAATTTTAGGACTGCTTTTCCTAACTTTGTGAAGAATGACATTGGTATTTTGCTAGGGCTTGCATTTAATCTGTATACCACATACTCTGATGCCATTAAAATGATTACTAAGACTTTATAATAACACTGAAAATATATATGATATACTATTAAGTGAAAAACTCAGGATCCAAAATTGTATGGATTATATGTTAACTACTTTAACCATGCTTAGGAAAAACTATTTAGCAATAGATATTTGGGGGTTTTAAAAAACATTTTACTCTAATTGTTTAAACCTAGTCATGCTATAATTATGAATGAATAACTAATACATTTTAGGAAGTAAAAAGAAGCCAGGCATAGTGGTGCACACCTGTAATCTCAGTACTTGGAAGGCTGAGACAGGAGGATTGCAGTTTCAAAGCCAGCCTCAGTAACTTAGCAAAGTTCTCAGCAACTTAACAAGACTCTATTTCAAAATAAAAAATAAAATAGGTCTGGGGGTGTATCTTTAGGTAGAATGCCTCTGGGTTCAATCTCCAATACAATAAATAAATAAATTAATTAATTAATTAATTAATAGTAAAAGAGAAAAAGTCAAAGGATCTCCATGACCTTCAGGATAAAGTTCAAATTCCTTTATGGCAAGCACACACAGTCTTTCTATCTCCAGATTTTCTCTTGTCCACACTCCATCCCAAACCACTTATATTCTACATTTCCACGTACTGTTATTGAACATACTGATCCTCTTGCCTAAAGTACCCTTCTCTCAACTTGTCAGCCTGATAAACTCCTACCTGTCCTAATAATTCAAGTATCTCCTGCTCACTGAAGTTTCCCCTGAGTACTCCTCCCAGGTAGAACTGTGGATGCCTCCTTCTTGCTCCTAGTGTTCTTGCAGCATTATCACATTGCATTTTAACTTTATCTAACTGTCCCATTTTTCTACTAGAAACTAGGGTTAGTAGCAATGATCTCATTCAACTTTAGAATTCACAAGGTCTTCAAGAAATACTTGTTGAAATAATAAGTGATCATTGTGTATCATTGTTCTTAGTTGTCAGCTTCCTATAAAATCCTGATTTGTTGGTTAGTTGGAAAATGTTTGGTTGGTTGATTAATAAGTTTGATCTAAGTATACCTTTAATACATAGCAGAAAAAAAAACTTTTAAGAAATAGTTTAACCATTGTAATTTTTCACTTTTTTTTTTTTTCCCTGATGATGTCTTCACAGTTTCTATCAACCTTCAGAATAACATCACAATAGCCAAAGCAAACCGACAGGAAAACAATGTTGTTCTGAGCTACTCATTGCTGGAGTTTACCAAGCCAAAGACATCCCTATATAATTCCTACTGCTTGCCCAAACACACTCCCACTCACTCCCATGTCTCCACACTAGCAGAATATCTACACAAAACAGAGATAATACTATAAGTAAATATGAATTTTTTTGTATATTCAAAATACTAAATACCATATTTAGCATACTTGTAGATGCATAAGCCATTTCAAATGCTGATTAGTAACTACAGGTCCCAAAAAAGAACCCAAAGTAGCTAAGAGTAATTTAGGTCCCCCCCCAAAAAAATTAAACTTAATGCACAAGAATGCTAATTTTGATCTAGAATGTCAAATGCTTCCACTATATAGTAAAATATAAGTTTATGGAATACTCTAGATACTGAAATAAACTTGCAACATAAATTTTTAAAATAAAAAGGAATCAATTTAAAAGAACTGAATTTCAAACTACATTATATCTTAAGCTGTTACACGATTCTATATTATAGTTTTGTCACCTGTGGTCATATAATAAATGTATGCATCTAAGGAAATGGGCAAACAACATGCCATATGTTTATATCTAATATCAGTGCATATAAATCCAATAAAAGATTCTACAGACTAAAGTGGCAAAAAGAAAAGTCCTCTCCATTATCACCCCTATGTCTCCCATCAATCCCTTTCCTCTTCAGACTTATAAGGAGGAAGGCTAAATTATCACCTTTACCCAAACTCCATTCATAAACCAGGCAAAATTCATTCCACTAGAATGCTCTGCCACAGAGATTCACAGTGTTACTATTTTGGCCTACAGTTTTATTATTTTGGCCTAATGTTTAACTACCTCTTTAAATGAAAATAATCAAAGATCTTCCTCTTCCTAAAAGCTTTACCAACCATAGACAGGCATGGTGGCACACACCTATAATCCCAGTACTTGGAAGGCTGAGACAGGAGGATCATAGGTTTGAGGCTAGCCTCAGCAACTCAGGGAGACCCTCAGCAACTTAGCAAGTTCCAGTTTCAAAATAAGTAAAAAGAGCTGGGGGGAGGGGGGGACAGGTGTAGCCCTGGGTTCAATCCCCAGTACCACCACCAGAGGAAAGAAAAAAAAAAAAAAAAAAGCTTTACCAATCAATTACACTTCATATGAATTAACTGTCAGCATCCACAAGTAGTTTTTGGTGTTGGGCTAAGATAGAAAAGATACAAGGCACTGGCTTCCATAGATTGTAATGGAGAGAAATAAACATTGTGATAGGCAGAAAACTACAAATGTTGAAAGCAAACTCTGTAGACTCCTCAACTTTGAAGGGCCAATATTCTTCTTAAAATCTATTTCTCACTACATAATCCATCCCGGGTCTACTCCTCATGCAAAATCTATTTCCCTCTAGGAGAAGAATAGCTGGCACCAAAACTGTGGCCACCGTGAACATATTAAGCAATTAGAAAAGACTAGAGGCCATTTTTCTAGAAAAAGAAATTTCAGTGGGGAAGGTTAAAGGAAATGTGGTATGGGGAACAGAAATATCAAGTTGAAGTTGACTGTTTAAGCCCACAACCATCAGTCAAGACTTGATTCAGTTTGATCAAAAAATAGTAACCAGTCTAAACAGATTATTCCAACTCACTTAACTAGAAGTAATGAGCTATTTTAAATGAAGCTAATCTCACAGAAGAAACTGAAGAAAATGAAATTTACCCTTTGGCCATATTTTTTCCAAAAATCAGTTTCAAGCTTCACCCAAATTTAACACAAATATAAAATTCACTTGCTCCTACTAACGTAAAAGAAGAAACCTTGACACTAGTAATAGTTTCTAGATCTGTATCACATAAGAAAATTCACTGGGTTTTCAACTGCCATTGTGTCTCTGCCTGCTTGTGAGATTTACACGACCTTGTCATCATACATGTGAGAAAGAGCTGAAAACAGTGAGTCTTCTGTGTAAATTCCTGCTTTTTCAAATATAAAATATTCTTTCATATCAACATATGATGAGTAATCAAAACTCACTGCATTTTAATTACCTAACACCATCCTGAGGTATGTTCAAACAAGAAACCATTAATACCTAAAAATGTATTAAATGTTAAGTAACTTCAGGTTCTGTAGATCAAAATTAGTATTTTTCAATGCTTGATCTGCATTATAGTTGACTTCCATTTCTAGTTAAATACTCAGGAAGAATATTCTATAATAGGTTCTTTGAAAGAATTTTCCAAAATATCTCAGATGTATAAAAAGTAAACGATTTCAGATACAATTAAACTAATAAACTTGCTTATGTCGCCTCCGAGGTTAAATTGCCAAAGTCAACAACACATGGCTGAATGTTGTACACTTCTGCTTTAATGTCAGTGAAGACTGCTACACCCTTCTGTCCGTGGGAAGAAATCACTGAGACATACTAGGAGCTGTGCAATGTAAAAATGGACGAGTAGTAGTTGCTACATACCACTTTCACAGTTTTGAAGAGCCGAAAACCCTGCTTAGTAGAGAAGGAGGTCAATACCAAAATTCCTTCTCCTGTCTCCTTACTTCTCATCATGCAGCTGGCACTGTTCACTCTGGCAGACACAGCTCCCTGAACATAATGGTGCAATCACCGCCTCAAACATCATTACTATCTAAAATAGATAACCCACTTGCAACTTGACTATTTTTATAGATATAACATTTTCATGAGGCTTGACTGCTCTATTTGTGATTTATTCCATTTAACCAGTGCAGCTTTCCTGAAAGTGAGTTTCTTATATCAAAGTCCCAATAATCACAATTGCTCAAATAGTTGTGAAAATTACAATGCTTCCTAGTAGCCTCTAATCTCTTTGTACCCAGCACCAAATTCTTCATGAGTTGAATCCTAAGTATGAAAAATTTGTAAATTCTCTAGTTTATCTTTGATGACCAGAATATTATTTTCCCCCACTTCTTACTGATCTATTTTTTCACAAGGGGATCTTAAAAACTGGACCCTTTATGTTCAACAAGAATTTATTAAATATACTTTGTAGTACTCAACTTTTTGGAGCATTAAGAAAATCAAATAAATCTAAGGTATTAACATATTCCTATTGCTTTATTAAAATGCAAATAATTTTTAATATTAGAGTCAATAAAAATACATTTTAAATGGAAATTATTTTTATTTAGAATAAAAGTTAGTTGCAGCTGGCATAGTGGTACACATCTGTAATCCCAGTAGTTGGAAGGCTCAGACAGGAGGATTGCAGGTTCCAGGCCAGTCTCAGGAATGTAGCAAGATCCTCAGCAACTCAGCAAGATCCTGGTTCAAAACAAAAAGGACCAGGGATGTATGTAGCTCAGAGGTAGAATGCCCCTGAGTTCAATCCTCAGTACAAAAATAGAGAGAGAATAGAAGGTAGTTGTACCCAAGGAAGAAACTGTAAAAGGTTTTGCATCTCATGAAAGATGTAAATTAAATAAAATTTCACATATAAACTGGAGAATGAAAAAGAGTGAGGGACTCAATTTGAGTACTCAGATGAGCTATGATGAGCTCTGATTTCTTTAAGAATCAACAGAGGTAGTGAAGGGTATAACCAACAACAAACAGAAAAGAGAAATGTATACTTTTCCAGGAAAAAAAAAAACAAAACTAATGTCTCTTTCAGCTAAGTTTGAAAAAAAAAGGCAGTATAAAGTTCACTAATCTTAAATTCTGACAGTGTAAAACTGGATGATTTTAGACCATAGAATAATTTTCTATGATATCTAGCAATGTCAAGAATCTGATTTTTCCCAAGTTCTATTTGGTTTCTGTCTTCCCTACTGAGAATCATTTTCATACTAGAAAGGATAAACAAAGAGATTACTAAAGCTCCAAATGGAGAGATATCATGAGACACTTAGCTATTTTAAATGAGTCTTAAGTATCCAGACCCAGAATTATTAGATGTAAGAGGATATCAAGAATTTTTATCAAAACCAGGAATTAAAGCCAGTAATCTCAGTACTTGGAGGCTGAGACAGGAGGATGGCAGGTTCCTGGCAAGCCTCAGCTTCTCAGTGAGACCCTGCTTCAAAATAAAAATAGGGCTGTGGTATAGCTTAGAGGTAGAATATCTCTGGGTTCAACCACCAATACCCCCCATACACACACACAAAAGAATTACCAATGGCTCAAAAGCAGAAACAAGCTATAATAAAGTAGTCTGATTTGGGTAGAATATACAGACTTAACTGCTAAAGCAATAGATCAAAGAAATGCCATAAACAGAATAGGGAATGAATTTAAGAAAGGCAAAAGATAAAGTATCTCACAATATTCTCATAGGTATAGGGGAGAAAATAACTGACTGATAGTTCTACTAAGTGGCTCCAATGTAGGGAGAAGTACCATGCATAAAGATTGACACTTTTAAATTTATACTAAGCTGAAGAGAGGTTCTTTGGGGATATATTATGGTGTGCTATATTCCAGTTATAGAAAACATGCTTGTTAAATCTACAGATGATACAGAGAAGTTAATATGATGAAAGACAGGCTCAAGCATCAAAAAGATCTAGATAGATTATAAATACAGGCTAAAACAAATATGGTGAAATGTGATAGGAATAATTTAAGTTCAACACTTTTACACACACCAGATGGGGTAATCACAGCTTCATGGGTCATTGAAAAAAAAAAAAAGAAGAAGAAATACCTGTTAGTTTTAATTGATTATATGCTCAGTGTGAGCCAACACTATTTCATGGCTCAGAAAATCTTGACCTATTGGTAGATCTTAGATCAATAATAAGGAGGTAATAATCTCATTGTATCAAGTTTTAATAGCTACCATTTTACTTTAATTGCATAATACATGATCACTGTAGGACATTAAAAAATGCACATTTTTTAAAAAAGAAAATAATGATGGCTGGACATGGTGGTGCATGCTTGTAATCCCAGCATTTGGGAAGCTGAGACCAGAGGATCTGGGTTCGAGGCCAGCCTCAGCTACCTAGTGAGGCCCTCCGCAACTTAGTGAGACCCTGTTTCAAAATAAAGAATAAAAAAAATAGGGCTAGGGGTGTAGCTCGGAGGTAGAATGCCCCTGGGTTCCATCCCCAGTACCGCAAAAAAAAATAAAAAAAGAAAATAATGATGACCCATAATCCCACCACTCAAAGATAAATGCTGTCTCCATTTGGTGTTTTATCTTCTTAATGCACATTATAGATATTCACAAATACTTATTTTACTTATAAAAATATTACAAATGCTCTTTTTTAATTCAACAGTGTATGGAGCAATGTTCTACGCTGGCTGAATGGCATCTAGAGCATATTTATTGTTCATGTATTGTCACTACATTTTAAGAGGGCACTTGCAAAATTTGAGAATATGTAAAGAAGGAAAAAAGTAGCAAAAATATAAAAACTAAAGTTCTTATGCTCTATTGTCACATGGCAGTTAAGGAAAACGATAATTCTTCCATGAAAAAATAGAAGATTTATATGAAAACAATATAGCTAAATGCATGCACCCATAGAACTGTCCTGGCAGATGAATTAGACTACTTTATATTGACCCATATGGCCAATATAGGTACCAACAGCTGGAAGTTACAAGAAGGTTAATAAAAAGAGAATTTTTAAATAATTAGAGCCGTCAAAAAGTAGAATGGATCTAGTCATTGGAACATTTAAAAGGGCTAGAATAACTAACTAGAAAGGGATGTTGCAGAGGAAATTCCTAAGAGAAAAGTTGTATTAAAGGGCCCTTTCTATTTGAAGACTCTATGACTCTAAGGAAGTTTATTCCCAACCTAGTACAAAGCAAATCTTTGGTAACTAAGGCCTTAAGAAATAGAGTCAGAGAGTCTCATGTGCTTTAGAGCAATATGAGAAATACTAAAGCTAAAGTGAATACTTATGTGCTTAATGCCTTTCATTTATTACTTTATACCATATTTAGTCCTTATAACAATTCCATGTGATAAGTACTATCCTTATTATTTTCACTCTATAGAAAAGGATAATGATGTTTTGAGAGATTTTTATATTCATTTAAGATCATTCTTTCTTTTCCTGAAAATTATGGGGTGACCCAAGCATACCTGATTCCCCATCATACAGCTACTTCTCACTTAGTAAATAATAATTGAAAGCATCTTCCGAAAAGTCCTTATCTAGTGAACCCTCAAACAGGCAATCAAGAGATATTTTAATTAGAAAAAAATTAAGAATGTTTAAATTCAAGTATTCATAGCAAAAAAAAATGTTCAGATTAGTCTATATAAATTGGCCATGCACCTTACTTGTGAATATAATAGATTCATGAATAAGACTTAAGCCCTAGTAAAGTAAATCTGAATCACTGAATTTTAAATTCTTAGCATTAGTAATTAAATGACCTTGGGCAAGTTATTAATCTTCCTATCTTTTTAGTCCTTCATCTGTGAAATGAGGATTGACCTCTTAGGGTTGATATAAAAATTGAATAAGATGATACAGTGAAAGCACTTAGCACAGGGTCTGATACTACTACTACACCACCCAAGTAACAAAGCAAGTGGGAAAAAAGTGCCACAACTCACAATTCCACAACTCACTCCAAAACATTAAAATATTTCCAAGTGCCATTATGCTAGATGGGGAGGTAGAGAAGAACACATTTTCCACTATCCTATATATTTCTGATGACAATAATTTGTGAAATAAATTGATAACTAAGTAAAATATGTCTTCTTAGAAATTTTATTTTATGCAAAGGATCATCAAAAGAATATAGTTTCAACTCTCATTTTCCTTAAATCACTGTTTTAGTGGTTCATTCAGTGTGAAATAAATAAATGTAATTTTTAAGGTGATTAGTTTTGTGACTTTTACAACTTGATTCCAACTACTATAATGAGCACATCTGTTAGTTTGCTTTCTATGTACATTCTTGTTGCTGCCTCTGACAAAACCAGCAAAAGAGAAAACCTCTCACTTGAAATGTACATTGTGGTCACTTGAAATGTACATTGTGGTACTTGATTTAGTGTTTACTAATTTTAAATAGTTGGTATTTTATTCTTAAAAATTTGACATTCATTCTATTATTTGAATGACAACTGGGGAAGGAGTGTTTTAAAAATGTCTTTGAGTTCTGTCACACATAGTCTTTTTAAAATACCATTTGTCTCAATGAAATTAACTGAAGTTCTTCCTGTTCTCAAAGAATTATTTGGTGTTTTTCCAAAAGAATTGATTAATTCAACAAACTTGTTTAACCATATAGTTTTCTAGCAATAATCATGTTTTAACTAATAGATCTTCTGATATTTATTTCACCTGTAACTCACAACTGTAACTAAAGTTTTTCTTTAAATATAAATTCCTGTGAATAAGGGCAATGATTAGAACTGTGATCTGAAATACACACACATTGTCCACTTGTGTTTGAAAGTAGAAATTACTTAATAAGAGATTACACATAAGAGTCATTTCTAAGACCTATTGAAAAATGTTCCATAAATATTCATTGTTCTGAAGTGAACTGTCATTCCAATAAAATGTCACTGTCAACGAGTATATATGAGAACATATGGGCCTTTTAAAAATCCCATCAGCTATTTCCTAACTAAATTTATTTCACCATAATATGAGCTTTTTGTTTTCCCTATTAGCTAGTATTGTAATTTAATTGCATTGTCTCACCACTACAACTTTGAGAACCTGTGTAAAGAACACAATGTCATCACTCAAAAGTTTGTATTAAGCACTTGTCAAAAGTTGCATTGAAGTTTTTGTAAAAACAAGAAAATCTCGTGGGCTTTTTAAAATTCTTACTAGCCAGATTGTTTAAGAGATGTTTTAAGATGAAAGTATTAATGACGACTGATGCCTCCAAAAACATCCAGGACAAACTGAATAGCCATGATTTGAGAAACTAACGAGCTTCCCTTGAATTTTATCTAGTGAATGCTATGCAGACTTCCTCCCTCAAAGCTGATTTCATTTGTCATCAATTCAAGTCTTAAGTTAATAGTTTCTCAAATATGCAAACCAACCCTGCGATTTTCGAAGGTTCTGCCTGCTTAATAAAGACCTTGGCATTTTTTTAATGTCATCTTAGAATGACTCTCCGAGCAAAATCCATTTCACCTGCAAAATATTTACATTAAAAGGCCTCTACTATATTTCATACACACTATCCCAATTTAACCTGGCACCTTGCACTCTGAGATATAATAACCAAGTTTCACTCAGCTATGTCCAGGTAACTGAAAGTACAGCTGGGGCCGCCCAACCTGCCTCAAGTTTTACACACTCCCCGTCCTGATGACACCTAAGAAGGTTCACTTTATTCCTCTTGTGGGATCATAACCCACAGCACAGCAAATGCCTTCTGCAAGAGAAGGTAGCAGCAACCTATGGCTCTGGCTTTGGCAGGGTAAATGCATGCTCCCAATAGCTTCTCTGCCAATTTCATTTAAATAGACAAAAAAGGCTGGCTTCGAAGCTGCAAATACATAATAAACAGTGATGGGGAGCCGATTTTCTTCAAGCAACACTAGTACATGTACAAGTTCTGCACCACAGCTCGGAGAAAAGTAGCTGACTGACGCATTGATGGAAGGCTATTTGAAAATTACTCAAAGAATCTAAGGCATCAAGCTGACGGGGAAGCTCATGCCTCCTCTCCACACACACAGTCTGTTTTCCTACCTAATTTAAGAATGAATCGCTGGCAGCCACCAGGTGCAATAACCGTGAGGAGGAGGACGCATCCATCACAATGCATAACGAGGTGTGCCATCCCCGGAGCAGGCGCCCGTCCTTACCTTAGCAGATTAGACAGGGGCAGGGGTCCGGATCCACCGCCCAGGATCCCTCCTTTCCTGCCAGAGAGGAGTTTCTCCACCAGGGCCACATTTCCAGTGCGAGCAGCTTCCAGCAGCTCCTGGTCCTTCCCCATAGTCTCTCACCGATTCTCCCACAGAGTCCTTTCCCTCCCCGGGTCCTCCTTCCCTCCCACCCCACACCCCCAAATCCAGGGCTCTTCCCACCCCACCCGAAGATAATACGAGCACTTCAGCACCGGGAGCTATCCCCGCAGCCCACGCCGGGAGCACCCCGCTCTCTCCCTCTGCTCTTCGGGGCGCCGCTTTTACAATGGGGATCAGACCATGTCTTGGCAGAGGGGCTGGCCGAGCTGGGGAGCCGCGACGCGCCCCCACAGCCACTCCCCCGAATCACCGAGGCCGCGTTCCCGCGGGCGGGGCGTGAGGGGAGGGGTGCTTTTGAGGAGCGGGAGGCGGGGGGTGAGGACTGAGGAGGGAGGTGAGGACTGAGGCTGTCGGAGGAGCAGGCGGAGACTGTCCTCGCTGCAACCGGATCGCCGCGATCCACCGCGGCGGCGGCCCTCGCGCCCGGCCGGAGATCGCCCTCAGTCACCGCGATCGGCCGCCTCGGCGGTTACGCGGCGGCGGCGGCGTCCGCGGCCCGCGGCGGGGAGGAGCGCGGCGGATCCGGCGTCCGCGGCCCGCGCCGAGGCAGGGCGGTGCGGGTGAGCCGCGGCGGGCGCGTGCGGAGGGCGGCGGCGGCGCCTCGCAGGCCGGGCGCGCGGGGGGCGTGTGCGCGCGGCAGGTGCGGCCCGCGCGGGGCGGGGCGGAGGCCGGGAGGGGCGGGGCATGGGCGGGGGCGGGGTCTGGGGCGGGGCGGAAGCCAGCGAGGGGCGGGGCCGTGGCGAGGGGCGGGGCGGCGGCAAGAGGGTCCCTCCCTCTTCCAGTCTCCTTGGAAGAGCTTTAACCCTGTGAGGACTGGAGTTCTTCAGGTCGCCAGGACTCCTTCTTGGGCCAGGCCGCTATGCCTAGGGTCGGTGAGGACGCCTGAGAAAAATCCTCCATGACAGCGATGAGGAAGCTGGTGGCTCTGGGAAGGTTACCCTGGGGCAACCGCAGGTGTCTCAGTCCAGGCAACTTGACCCGCATTTCGCTCTCCTGCATTACCTCTGCTCTGCAGCATCTGCCCTTGGTTAGAAAGCTGAGGTTTGTTTTGTCCTAGTTTCTGTGGCACTGGCCACTGAGCAGTTTGTGAAGGTTCCAGTTTTTTCTACGTTTTTTAATTAGCCTATGTGTTAGTTGGGCTTTGGAGATCTGCTGACTTGTTAAAAAAAAAAAAATCTAGGAAAAAGGCTCTCATTGAAAATTCCTCCACATCCACATTGGGAAAAATATAAACGAGCTTGGATGAGAGAGCCACTTTAATTTGCATATATCATCAGCAACTCGTTGTGCGTGGTTAGCTTGATTTTCTAAAATACTTTCCTAGCCCATGGTGGATAATATGTGTTTGTTTTCTTTTGAAACTTCCCGTGACACCTTGTGCTTTGATTGTCCTTGGAATAGACTTCATAAATGTTAACTTGTTGATAATCAGTTGGTAGGAAAGGGACATAATGGGCACTTTGCTTCCAACAGCCCAGTGAACTGGATATTATTACTGTATATTCATTTTAGAAATAAAGAAGTGGCAGCTCAGAGTTAATTGAAATTCTCACACTAAGTAATTGGCTGACTCAGAAGTAGACCCCAGAACTGACTCACTCCAGACTCCAGACTTTCCCCAGTACACTTTCCTGTCCCCGTGGAAAAGTAAAATGGACAGATAATAATTATTGCAGACATTTGATGAGCAACTACTGTATACTAGACACTATGCTAAGTGCTTTCCATATTTTTATCTCAATCTTTGCAATAATCTCATGATATAAGTACCATTTTTATTCCTAATGTACAGGTGAGGAAACCGACAAACCCAAGATCACGCAGCTGGAAAGTAACTGAGCCAAGATTCAAATCCGGGACTGCCTGCTAGAGGCCGAGAGTCTACGTAAATAACACGCACACTCAAAAGGTTCTCAAAGATAAATAACAAAAACAATTTTAAATGTTTTTTATGGAATTCACTATTACAAGATTTCGTTTGAATGAGTCAGGGTATTAATTATGGCTACTCATTGGCGGTTTCCTGAATAATGTACTTTTTGAGCTAGGTGTGTTGTTTGGGGCTTTTTGTTTTGTTGTAGAATCTGTATTTTGTTTTTGTTTTGTTTTGAGGATTGAACCTAGGATCATTTTACCTTCAAGCTACACCCCCAGCTATATTTTATTTTTTATTTCGAAACATGGTCTTGCAAAGTTGCTGACAGCCTCACAAAGTTGTTGAGACTAGGTGTGAACTTGCAATCCTCCTGTCTCAACCTCTCAAGTACTGGGATTACAGGTGTGTGCTAACACACCTGGCTTAGAATCTGTTTTAATGATAAGGTGATATATGATCCCTGACATATTTGGACTACATAACAGTTAAAAAAAAAAAAAAAAAAGGAGCCATCAAATTTATTTGGAAAATGACACAGGGAAATCCTTCTTTCCCTCTCCTAATGTTTCCACCTAAGCAAAATACACCTTTCCCAGAATATACTGTAAGTATTCACTTGAGCAGTGCTAAAAATCACCCATAGTTTTCACCAGCAACATTTAATCATAGATGAATTAGTAATCAGAGAATCCTGAGTCATCATTATCAAAATCATGCAACCTCCAAGGGGGAAAACCATTAGTAATGATTTACTCTAAGGATCAGCTCCACAGTTCCAGGCAGTCTGCTGACATATGATACTCAACACCATTCTTTCAACCCCACACTTTTTGCTTTTAGTTACCTTATAGCTTCTTGTTGAAGAGGATACAGGGTTCAGCAGCATGGGAACTAACATGCAAATTAAAAGTGAAAGCTTTTTTCCAAAAATCCAAAGGGGCTAAGTAAATACACAAGTTTTTTAATGTTGAGATGTTTTGAATCTGTGAATAGCAGAAAAGAGCCAGAAAACCTTGGGAACTAATTAGACAATCTAGAGCTCAATTTGTGTAAATGAGAAATTGTTTTATATCTGATCTCCACTGGCCTTCAGAGTCCTAATATTCTATGCCTACAATGAAATATATAATATTTATAAGATACATAAATATGCAATATGTAAATATTACATAGAGTCTTCACTTTGTCTCATTTAATTCTAACAATACTCTGAGGTAGATAAAATTCCTGCAAAAAATGAATTTCTTATTTTATATTTATTTTGATCCTTTATTTTAAATCCTGATATACACAAATGTAATTCCCAATACTTTTTGGCAAGTTGAGAATTATTTCTCCTATATGTATATTGCAAGTCACTCCTATTGAGGCTGATTAATAAAAGAAAGGATTCGGGCTTGAGATTAGAAATGGGAGGTAAAGCAGGATGTGGTGATGGATGCCTGTAATACCAGTGTCTGGGAGACTGAGACAGTAGGATCACAGGTCTAAGCAGTTTAGGAAGGCCCTGCTTCATAAAATAGAGCTGGGGGTGTAGCTCAGAGGTAGAATGCCCTTGGGTTCAGAAAGAAAGTTGGGGGGGGGGTAGAAGGAGAGGGAGAGAGAGAAGAGAGAGAAAAGCAAAGCAAATATAGAAATATTTGCACCAAAAAAAGCCTTTAGAATCATAAAAGACATTGAAAGAACATGAATCTAGATCAACCTCAGAACTATATACCAAGGTCTGTTTGCAGTGAGAAAAAGGAAAAGATGATGCCTTATAACATGAAGTTACCAACTAAGCTAAGAGAGGATAAGCCTGCAATTTGAGTGGGATTGGAAAATACTTTCTGCCATGAGGGCCCTGAAATAACTCCATCATGGGGCTAACAGGCTGCCGGCGGAAGTGAAGAACCCCTAGTTACAGAATGTGAAGATACTAGACACCTGGATAAGAGACCAGGTTTTTGCTTCCTGCACTGATTGCATTTAAGTGTTTCTCCCCAGGCCCACCTGGCACAAAATCTGTCCCTCATCATCTTCCTGAGGGAACCCAACCACCAAGCCAAGTATATCACAATGTTTGTAGTTTTCCTGGTCGTGAGTAACACAATGTCTGCAGTTTTTCTGGTCACAAATACTGAAGCCCATGGAATGCCAATCACCCATCCTCCTCTCCAACTTCTAACCAACCAAGAACAAATGCAGGCAAGCAAATGAGAACCTCATTCACATATCATCTTTTATACTGAGTCAGAGAAGTGTTTAATATCCCACAAAATTCAAAGATTCTTACTAAAACTAGACCAAGCAGGAGACTAGGACCTACCTCCTTGGGACCTACTACAGGGAAGTTAGATCTGCAAATGTGACTTCATGTATCCAGCCAGGCTAAAGCTTGTCTTACAAATGTGGTCTGAGCAATGGAGAGAATGATGGGTTTTCAGGCTGTCTTTGAAAAGCATAAAGGTCCTGGTTTAAGTATAGGGTGGGAAACAGAACGAAGCCCACTGCCCTTTTTAGTGATCTGTGAGACAGGAGAGACAAGAGAAAAAGAAAGCCAGAGTTGAGCCTGAATCTTGAAAGTTAAGTGGTCCCAATGGATAAAAGTGGGGAAAGAGAGCAGAAGTGTTCACTGTTACACAGTTCCCTCTTGGAAAGAAGAGAACTTCCGGCTCCTCTAGGGACAGTCAGAGAGGAGGAATAGGGTTCCCCCAGGACCCCCCCACACACAACACACACACACATACACACATGCTATCAAATCCTGCTGATTCTATCCTCTCTCAGGGCCAGCTTTCTTAGGCACTTCTCTCTTTGAAAGTCTATGTGCCCCATGGGTGACTCCACACACAGCCCACCAAAAAATGTAGTCTTGTCCCCATTTTAAACTACTTTTCTCACTGAGGGAAGCACCCTAAAATTCCTAAAATAAATTTTCACCATGTTTTTTCATTGTCTACTGGGGAAAATACTATCCTGAAAACCTATTACACAAATCTCTCACAGGGGCTGCTGAGACCCAAGAATACATTATCCAGTTTTACCATCTTGACTTAAGATGTTAAAGGCTAATTAAGGGCTAGTCCTAATCTTTCTCTCTCTCTCTCTCTCTCTTTCTCTCTCTCTCTCTCTCTCTCTCTCTGTCTCTCTCTCTCTGTGTCTCTCTCTCTCTCTTTCTAGTACTGGGAATTGAACCCAGAGGTATTCTACCTCTGAGCTACATTCCAAGTCCTATTTTATTTTTTATTTTGAAATAGGATCTTGCTAAGTTGGTGAAGGCCTCACTAAGTTGCTGAGGCTGTCCTTGAATCTGTGGTCCTCCTGTCACAGCCTCCCAAGTACTGAGATTACAGGTATGTGTCACCACGCCCAGCTCTACCTCCTTCGTAATCATCTCCTATTCTGTCCACCTACATCAGGGATCAGCAAACTCTTTCTCTAAAAGTCCAGCTAGTAATTATTTCAGCTGTGTGGGCCATTCTGTCTCTATCATACTACTCAATTCTGCTGCTAGAGCACCAAAATGGCCCTAGGCAATATTTAAACAAATGAATGTACCTGTGATCCAGTAAAAACTTTATTTATGCATACTGAAACTTGAATATTGTATCATTTTCATGTATCACAAAATATTCTTTTGATATTTCAACCATTTAAAAATGTAAAAAGCATTATTAGTTCACTGGTTATAGGCTGCTGGTGAGATCGACCCGTGAGCTATAAGCGACTTATAGCAGTAACTTATTCAAAAGCCCCTATGGGGGATGCTGCCTTTTCGCTGTTTGATTCTTTAGACATTGTAGAGGGAAGAACAGGCAGAATCAAATTGTCCCCTCTGAACCATTTCTCCCAACCCAGCCTGGAACTCTCCCCATCAGCAAATCCTCTCCAATTCCCTTGTATCTCAAAAAGACTCTTTCTCAAGGGCTCTCTCATTGTCACTTTACTCTGCCTTTTTGTATTCCATGGATGTACCCTTCTTTGCCACAATTACAGTAGACATCTTGAAAAAGGGTGCTGGGGAGCTGAAACTCAACCTATGAGGAGAGAGATAATGCTGGCATTTTTGTCCAAAGACAGAGGGCCCCACAGAGCTTAGACACAAACCTTTGAGAGTGGCACCAACTGGTTGGTGCTGATGTCTCTGAGGGAAAGCAATGTCTGGTTCCACATATGAGAAAAACTGCAGACTGGATTCTTCACTGCTAGGTTGAAGAACATCTGGAGGAAATGCGGTCTCCCTCTAGCACCCTCTATTGGTAGATTCTAACAGAGACCCTGGTGGCAAAGCAGTAATCAAATGGTTCGCAGAACAGCACCAACAGAAGTACAGTCATATGCCACATAACAGTGTTTTGGTCAACAACCAGTCACGTCTGCAACAGTGGTCCCATGAGATCATACTGCCTAGTGACGTAGTTGTCATGGTTTGTGTAGGGACACTCCAATGTTCACACAACAAAACTGCCCAACGACAAATTTCTCAGCGCATGTTTCTGCATTAAGCAATGCATGACCATAAATTAGAATGGGTTTAAAAGTTTAGAAGCAAGAGCATAATAATTGCAATAGAGGCTCCCTAGAAATTAGGTTAAGCTAGTTTCAACTCTTCATGCCATCATCCCTAATTTCATAAGCATCCAGAACTTCTGAGTTCCATCCACACTTCGGTGTTGCACCCACAACTTCTGAATATTCCTGTTTCCCACGCCCATTCCTAAGGCTCCTGGTCTCTGAATTTGTAAAATTCTTGGAGTATTTGGATTCTGTTCCTTGCTCTGGTCTAGATGTGGCCCAACACATTCCAACTGTTTTTTCACCAGGAATATCCTCCCTGAATTTTGATAGATAAAATTTTATTTCATTCCATCTACAAAAAAATGTATAGGCATATCCTTGAAAGCTAAAAGATGTGTTGAAAGTATTATGTGGATGGGGAATGGAGAGCAAATGGAACTTACAGTTGTACAGTGTTCGTGTAAGCATTTTGGCCAAAAATTAGATGATGCTAGGGTCAGGGATAGCTAACTACATGACTTTTTAAAACTTATGTGACAGTGACACCGGTTATGTGTAATCAGTACTATGGTTACGGAAACCAACATCACAAAGTCCTTCAAGAAATTTCTTCTCCAAATGGTGCAAGTGAAAACCACTCCAGAACTTAATTTGTCTAAGTTAGGGGTTGTTGGTTAATAAAACACATGGAGGATATATTGTTAAAATGTAATGTTACTTATATGCAGTTTACATTTTCCCACATAATAAAAAAGAATCATGATTTCGTCCAGTTTTTTTTTGTTTGTTTGTTTGTTTGCTTGCTTTTTAAGGTCAGAATACATTTTCTCTCACTTTTCTAATGATTGATATAAGAGCAACACATCTAGTAATTGAAGCTAGAAGGAAGACAAGAGAGGTCAGGATAAAAGCAGTAGATTAACATCATTCATTTCTAGTAGTTTATAACTAAACATTAGTACTACTACACTTTGTCTCAACTCTTCTTCGTGTGTGTGTGTGTGTGTGTGTGTGTAAGAGAGAGAGAATGAATGGAAGTTGCAAGGTGAATGATCTGTTTTCACCACTGGACCTCTTGTGGAAAACATGAAATCACAGTTACTTCAAGTCATCATTCCCTTGATTACACTAAAAGATTCAGAGAGCCAGGCGTGGTGGCCCACACTTGTAATCCCAGTACTTGGGAGGCTGAGACAGGAGGATCACAGGTTCTAGGCCAGCTTCAACAACTTAGTGAGGCCCTCCACAACTTAGTGCAATCCTGTTTCAAAATAAAATATGGCTAGGAGTATAGCTCAGAGGTAGAATGACCTTGAGTTTACCCCCAGCACTGCAAAAAAAAAAAAAAAAAAGAATCAGAGCTATGAAAATCAAGTTAAGAAATTAAATAAATTATAGGATGTCAGAGAATTGTGTTAAGAAATTAGGTAATATATGTATTGATCCTCAGCAAGAGATACTAACTATAGTTTTATAAAATAATAAACATTAGGTTTTTAAAATTGAACATTAGACCTCTATCAGAAGAGGAGCTGACAAAAATTTTCTCCCACTCTGTGAGCTCTCTGTTGAGGTTCTTGATAGTTTCCTTTGCTGCACAGAAGCTCTTCAGTTTAATGCAATCCCATGTATTGATCTTCCTTTGAGTTGCTTGTGCTTTGGGGGTCTTGTTGAAAAAGTTTTTACCTGTGCCTATGTGTTGAAGTGTTGGGCCTACGCCCTCTTCAAGTAGCTGCAAGGTCTCTGGCCTGACTTCCAAGCCTTTGATCCACCTTGAGTTGACTCTTGTGCAGGGTGAGAAAGTGAGGTTTATTTCCATTTTCCTGCATATGGTTAACTAGTTTTGCCACCACCATTTGTTAAAGAAGCTATCTTTTTTTTTTCAGTGTATATTTTTGGCTCCTTTGTCAAAAATCAATTGACTGTAAGCATGTGGGGCTGTTTCTTGGATTACAAAACTATGGGATATGTACACAATGGAATTTTACTCAGCCATAAAGAAGAACAAAATCATGTTATTTTCAGGGAAATGGATGCAACTGGAAAACATTATGTTAAGTGAGATTAGTCAGTCACAAAGAGTTAAAAAGCATATGTTCTCCCTGATATGTGGATGCTAGGGAGAAGATGGTGCATAAGAGGGTCTCCAGATGAAAAAGGAGAAACTCTAGATAAGCAAAGAAATTGACTTAACTGAAGATGATGGATGGAGGGTGGAGGGGGGGGACACCCTAATGCACATGATGTACTTTCACAAATATATCAAAGTCAATCACTAAACTGAACTTGAGAAGGAGGGAGGGCGAAGGAGTGGGGTGGGAGTTGGGGAAGGGGTTAAATGAGAAATGTGTGCATGTATGCCTTTATCAGCTTGTACCTAACAAAGATGTATGATTACAATGCACCAATTAATAATAAATAAATAAATAAAATTGAACATTAAACCTTTTGCCAGTTAAGTCTGAATAAGTAATTCTAACTCTAACAAAAAAGGTTTGTGTGGAGACTATGTTATATGATTTCTCTTAAGTAAAAAAAAAAAAAAAAAAAACTATATATAAAATGGTTGAGTTATATTGCTCAATCACCTCAAATCACCTTGAATCTTTTCAAATTGATTTATAAACCATATACAGGAAATAATGTCTTCCATTTGGGGTAAGATTGGATGCAGAACAAAAAAAACTGAAAAACATTGCAAATACAGTCAAAGAAATTCCCATAGGCCAGGAATAACAGTAGGAAATGATGCCATCAAATGGGGTCTGATGGCAGGGATCAAGTTGTATCACTAAATTCCCCAAAGTAAGGTTGCTGTGGTTACTGCAATGGGTATAAAAAATGACCATTCTTATTTGATCTTCAGCACTGGCTAAGTAATCATGATATCTTTAGAAACTGAATAGAATAGGACAGACTACAAAAGTCTTATTCGATTTAAATAAGTGGCAAAGCTCTAAGTCTTGGTGAGTGGTAATTTGACCAGAATAACCCACTCTAGAGAGCCACAGACCCCTTCCACCAATTCCCAGACCTGACTTGACTCACAAACCCCGAATCTCTTTGAATAAGTAAATGTGAGGCTGTGTTACCTTGAGGAAAGATCCTGCTACACCCAGTTTATCATGCCAATGAAACAGCAACAAAGAAAAGGATTATTATATTGGCTGGGATGGTTGAGCCTGACTGCTAAGGGGAAATTGCATAGTTCCAACACAATAGGGCTATGGAAGAGCACAACTGTAATGCAGGAGATCCCCTGGAGCTCTCTTCTTAATGCTCCCAGGTCCTGTGATAAAAGTCAATGGAATATTACAAAGAGCCAAATACAGGCAGCACTACTAACAGCACAGACACTTCAGAAATAAACACTTGGATCACCTCATCAGGTCGGGAACCTTTATTCAGTGGAGGTATTTACTAATGGCAGAGGGACTGTGGACTGTCTAGTGGAAAAAGGAAATTAAAAAACATCAGCTCTGACCACATGACCAGATGCAAATATAAGAACGGTAATAGCTATGACTAGTATTTCTTCTTCTCCTCCTCCTCCCTCTCTCTCCCTCCTACTCCTCTTCTTTTTCCTCCTCCTCCTCCTTTTAGGATACATCCCAGCCCTTTTTATTTTGAAACAGTGTCTCTCAAAGTTGCTGAGGGCCTTGCTAAGTTGCTGAGGCTGACCTTGAACCCGAGGTCCTCTTCTCTCAGCCTCCCAAGTACTGGATTATAGGTATGTGCCATGATGCCCACCTTTTCTTCATTCTGATATGAATATATTTGTGTATTAACCAATTTTTTCTTTCCCTCCCATCTAGCATAAGCTATGAGAACACTTAACCTTATATATCAAGATGACAGCATATCAAAGAAGTATGACTCAAGTATAAGAGGAGGACAATATTTTTTTCTGTTTTGGGGGAGAATTGGCATGTTTTCGTTTTGTTTTTTTTTTTTTTTTTTGCGGTACTGGGGATTGAACTCAGGGGCATTCTACCTCCGAGCTACACCCCCAGCCCTATTTTTTATTCTTTATTTTGAAACCGAGTCTCAGTAAGTTGCAGAGTGCCTCACTAGGTAGCTGAGGCTGGCTGCGAACCCGGATCCTCCGGTCTCAGCCTCCCAAATGCTGGGATTACAAGCGTGCGCCACCA
>PVLC010024559.1:0-24549 GCA_004027655.1 Graphiurus murinus | reverse complement strand
GCTCCTTTTTTATTTTTTATTTTGAAACAGGGTCTCTCTTAAGTTGCTGAGGGTCTTGCTAAATTGCTGAGGCTGGCCTCAAACCTGCAATCCTCCTGTTTCAGACTCCCAAATAGTGAGATTACAGGCATGTGCCACTGTGCCTAACCTCATTAATTATTATTACTATTAGTTCTGGGGTTTGAACCCAGGGGCATTCTACCTCAGAACTACACCCCCAGTTTTTTTTAAATTTTGAAAGAAGGTCTTGCTAAGCCGGGCGTGGTGGCGCACGCTTGTAATCCCAGCATTCGGGAGGCTGAGACGGGAGGATCCGGGTTCGCGGCCAGCCTCAGCTACCTAGTGAGGCATTCTGCAACTTAGTGAGACTCGGTTTCAAAATAAAGAATAAAAATAGGGCTGCGGTTATAGCTTAGAGTTAGAATGCCCCTGAGTTCAATCCCCAGTACCGCAAAAAAAAAAAAAAAAAAAAAAGAAAGAGGGTCTTGCTAAGTTGCGGAGGCTGTCCTTTAGCCTGCAGTCCTTCTATCTCAGCCTCCCAAGTACTGGGATTACAGGCATGTACCACCACACCCAGCTTATTTTTTATTTTGAAACATGGTCTTCCTAAATTGCTAAGTCAGCGCCGAGCGTGGTGGCGCACGCTTGTAATCCCAGCATTCGGGAGGCTGAGACCGGAGGATCCAGGTTTGCGGCCAGCCTCAGCTAGTTAGTGAGGCACTCTGCAACTTAGTGAGACTCGGTTTCAAAATAAAGAATAAAAAATAGGGCTGGGGGTATAGCTCGGAGGTAGAATGCCCCTGAGTTCAATCCCCAGTACTGAAAAAAAAAAAAAAAAAAACTAAATTGCTAAGTCAGGCGCCTTCTGTCTCAGTCTCCCAAGTACTGGGATGACAGGTATGCGGTCACACCAGGCCTCACTAATTTCTTTGAATGTATTCACGTACGCTGCCCTCTGCTCTTCTCCTCCTGGAGCCTGTTCACTCTGCAAGCTCACCTCCAATCCCCCACCCCAGCTGGCTATGCCTCCCCCCAAGACTGTGGGTCCTACAGACAGGGAGGAGAGAGCTGAAGCTGAAGCCTGGGCTCAGAGACAGCTTCAAAAAGAGACCAGAAGCCGGATATGGTGACACACGCTTGTAATCCCAGTACTTGGGAGGCTGAGATAGGAGGATCCAGGTTTGTGGCCAGCCTCAGCTACTTAGTGAGGCCTTGTTTCAAAATAAAAAATAAAAATAGGGCTGGGAGTATAGCTTGGAGGTAGAATGCCCCTAGGTTCAATCTCCAGTACCACAAACAAACAAACAAAAAACAGAAGCTCTGATCCCAGCACTTGGGAGGCTGAGACAGGAGGATCCAGGTTCGTGGCCAGCCTCAGTTACTTAGTGAGGCACTCCGCAACTTCGTGAGACCTCGTTTTGAAATAAAGAATAAAAACTAGGACTGGGGTGTAGCTGTGAGGTAGAATGCCCCTGAGTTCAATCCCCAGGACCACAAAAATAAATAAATAAATAAAAATAAATAAATAAATAAAATAAAACAGAGCTGGGGTGTGTGACTCAGAGGTAGAATGCCCCTGGGTTCAACACCAACATTGAAGAAAGGAAGGAAAAGAAATGGGAGATAGAGATAGAGAAGAGGAGGAGGAGGAGGAGGGCATAATAGTACACATCTATAATCCCAGTATTTGGGAGGCTGAGCCAGGAGGATCACAGGTTCCAGACCAGTCCCAGCAATTTAACTAGACCCTTGGTAATTTAGTCAGACTGTTTCAAAATAAAAAAGACTAAGGAATGCCCGGCACCATGGCGGCATGCCTGTAATCCCAGTACCCAGAAGACTGAGACCGGAGGATCACAGGTTTGAGGCCACCCTCAGCAATTTAATGAAACTCCATTTCAAAGCAAAAAAATTTTAAAAAGGGCTGGGGGTGTAGCTTGGAGGTAGAATAACCCCCGGGGCTCAATTCCCAGCGCGCAAGGGAGAAAGGAAGACAGGAGGGGAGAGGACTGTAGGCTTCGAGCCAGCGTCCGTGGGCCTCGGGTAGACAGAGCCAGGAAAGGCCAGGGACAGCTGAGAGAGAGACAGATGGCCCCTGTGGGTCTCCTCAGCGAACACGCCCCTGTCGTCTGGTTCAGTGAGGTGGGTGGGCTCTGGCTGGAACCGGGAGCTTGTCCTTCCTGAGGCCAGAGCAGGTGCCCCGCACACACTGGGCGTCCCCCAGGCCGCTCTGTTGGAGGGAGTGATGTCTAAGTCAGCACCCAAGGGGCAATGGCCAGAAGGGAGGTGTTTGGGGACGGTGCTGCTGAGTATGTGGGGGGTCCAGGGAATCTAGGCAAGGCAGCAGGCAGATGGTGCTGGCGCTGGCGAGGAGGGTGGCGCTGACCCCCAACGGCACGGAGAGAAGCCAGTGCCTTGGTGCCGCCGGGGACGGTGATCCAGGCCGGGGCTCCCTTTCCCCCAGATCGTGACGATCCACCAGGAGCCCTTCGTGTACGTCAAGCCCACGCTGAGCGATGGGACGTGCAAGGAGGAGTTCACGGTCAATGGCGACCCGGTCAAGAAGGTGATCTGCACCGGGCCCAACGACACGTCGCCGGGCAGCCGTGAGTGCCGGGCCAGGCGGGAAGGGACACGGGCGGCGCAGCCAGGAGCCCGCGGTGACCACTCTGAACCCCCCACCCCCGCCCTCAGCGCGCCACACGGTGCCTCAGTGCTGCTATGGCTTCTGCATCGACCTGCTCATCAAACTGGCACGGACCATGAATTTCACCTACGAGGTGCACCTGGTTGCGGACGGCAAATTCGGCACGCAAGAGCGGGTACAGCCGAAGGGACAGAACCTGGAGTGGGAGGGGCCCTAGGTTGGGTGGGGCCTGGAGTGGGAGGGGCCCTAGGTTGGGTGAGGCCTGGAGTGGGAGGGGCCCTAAGCTGGGTGGCGCCTGAAGTGGGAGGGGCCTTGGGCTGGGTGAGGCCTGGAGTGGGAGGGGCCCTAGGTTGGGTGGGGCCTGGAGTGGGAGGGGCCTTGGGCTGGGTGGGGCCTGGAGTGGGAGGGGCCCTGGGTTGGGTGGGGCCTGGAGTGGGAGGGGCTTTGGGGTGGGTGGGGCCTGGCGTGGGAGGGGCCTTGGGGTGGGTGGGGCCCGGAGTGGGAGGGGCCTAGCCTTAGTGGGAAGAGCCTGAGGGCGCTCTGTTGCCCCGTAGGTGAACAACAGTAACAAGAAGGAGTGGAACGGGATGATGGGCGAGCTGCTCAGCGGGCAGGCGGACATGATCGTGGCGCCATTGACCATCAACAACGAGCGCGCACAGTACATCGAATTCTCCAAGCCCTTCAAGTATCAGGGCCTGACCATTCTGGTTAAGAAGGTGGGCAGGAGCCGGATGGGGTGGGGTGGGGGTCCGGGGGCCCTGGCGACGCTGACCCCCTGATCACCTGCAGGAGATCCCCCGGAGCACGCTGGACTCGTTCATGCAGCCCTTTCAGAGCACACTGTGGCTGCTGGTGGGCTTGTCGGTGCACGTGGTGGCCGTGATGCTTTACCTGCTGGACCGCTTCAGGTGAGCGCCCGCGGGGCCTGGACACCTCCCTCTGTGGGCGGGCGGGGCCGGGCCGGGCCGGGCAGGGCCGCCTCTCCCGCCTCCCTGCCCTTTGCGCCCTGCAGCCCCTTTGGCCGGTTCAAGGTGAACAGCGAAGAGGAAGAGGAGGACGCGCTGACCCTGTCCTCTGCCATGTGGTTCTCCTGGGGCGTCCTGCTGAACTCTGGCATCGGAGAAGGTGAGGCTGTGCCCAGACCCTGCCAGGCTCCACCCTGCCCTCCCGGAGCTGACGTGAGCCTTCCCCCACAGGCGCCCCCCGAAGCTTCTCGGCGCGCATCCTGGGCATGGTGTGGGCCGGCTTTGCCATGATCATCGTCGCCTCCTATACCGCCAACTTGGCGGCCTTCCTGGTGCTGGACCGTCCGGAGGAGCGCATCACAGGGATCAACGACCCGCGGGTGAGGAGCAGCGGCGGGGGAGGGCTGAGGGGGGCGGTCTTCGCGGGTGGGGCCCGGGAGCAGCCGTGAGCCCCGCCCTTTGCCCCTGCAGCTAAGGAACCCCTCGGACAAGTTCATCTATGCTACGGTGAAGCAGAGCTCGGTGGATATCTACTTCCGGCGGCAGGTGGAGTTGAGCACCATGTACCGGCACATGGAGAAGCACAACTACGAGAGCGCCGCCGAGGCCATCCAGGCCGTGCGGGACAAGTGGGTAACCTGGCTGGGCGGGTGTGCGGGCGGAGGCAGGGGGAGAGCGAGGAGAGTGTCCGGGCCGACTGGAGGAGGGCGCACGCGCTGGCGGGGCTCCAGTGACCCCGCCTCTGCCCACAGCAAGCTGCATGCCTTCATCTGGGACTCGGCGGTGCTGGAGTTCGAGGCGTCGCAGAAATGTGACCTGGTGACCACTGGCGAGCTGTTCTTCCGCTCGGGCTTCGGCATCGGCATGCGCAAGGACAGCCCCTGGAAGCAGAACGTCTCCCTGTCCATCCTTAAGTGAGTCGGCTCACGCCTCTGCGGCCTCACCTCGCTTCTCCACCCTCCCGGGGAGCCTCCCACAGGCCCGGCCGCACGGAGGCAGCCCGCTGGCGCCGCCCCACCCCAGGCCCGGCGCTGCCCAATCCACTCTGTGTCCGCTGTAGGCCTCGCCCAATCCGAGCACCGCCCCACTCAGAGCCCCGCCCACTCCCAGGCCCCACCCCGCCGCGGGCCCCGCCCCCGCTCACAAGCTGGCTTGCTGACGTCCCAGGTCCCATGAGAATGGCTTCATGGAAGACCTGGACAAGACGTGGGTTCGATACCAGGAATGCGACTCGCGCAGCAACGCCCCTGCGACCCTCACTTTCGAGAACATGGCAGGTGGGCTGCCCGCTCCCTTCCTCGGCTGCGCGGACGCTGGGGGGCATTCTCTATGGGGTGCGGCCTCCCAGCCCGCGGCTGAGGCTCTGGGTTCTGGCTGCAGGCGTCTTCATGCTGGTGGCTGGCGGCATCGTGGCCGGGATCTTTCTGATTTTCATTGAAATCGCCTACAAGCGGCACAAGGATGCCAGGCGGAAGCAAATGCAGCTGGCCTTCGCAGCAGTGAACGTGTGGAGGAAGAACCTGCAGGTAGGGCAGGCCACCCTCAGAGGCCTGGCGGCCAGGGCCCGGCCTGGCCATGGCCCTCCTCCATCCCTGAAGGCTGTGGCGCTGGCTCTGGCTCCAGTGGGCAGGACTGGAGCTAGGAGCCATGGCCAGGGGCAGTGGTGAGTGCCCCCAGGCACAGGGGCAGCACTGGCAGGGGCTACCGCAGGAGGCCACCCACTGCCAAGCTGGCCAAGGGAGGCCACGAACCCTGCTCCAAGCCTCCGCCTGGCCCCTCTGTCTCCAGAGTCACCTGCCAGCACCCATCCCATAGGAAGGCAAACAGGCAGGGTAAGACAGGCTCACATGCGTGTAGCACGTGAGTCCAAGACGCATTTGGCCCTCCGGCGCCCGAGCCCCCTGGCACCCTTCGGGGACTCCCTTTCCCGCTGTTTCCTTCTGCTCCGTGACTCCAATCCGAATGGGGCTGGCCCAACCCCTCCTGGCACCCCAGGCCGAATCCATGGGGACTTGCTGCCAGCAGGGCTGAGGCTGCATGCAGGAATGCCACGGCCCCCTGGGGATGGGGACAGGGTGGGCCGAGGGCCCAGGGTCACCATCTGGTTCACGCATCTCTTCTCTTTCTCTGGGTACCTTCCTGGAGCAGTGTCCCGAGGTGAGGCTGGCGGGCTGGGGGGATGGGGCAGCTGGAGCCCCCCACCTCTCATCGGCCCGCTCTTGTTCTTGGCCCCACAGGTCCCCTGGGGACCTGGACACTGCCCTTGCTGGTGGGCGCAGGGACACACTGGCCATCAGACTCGAGGCCAGCATCCTGGGAGCTGCCTCTGTCTACCACTCCAATTCCATCTCCACACCTGCCTTGGGCCCCTCGGCCCCTTCCTCAGTCTTGACGCGTGCCCCTCCGCACAGAAGCCTGGCGTGGCCCGAGGGCTCCTCCTCAGGAGGCCTGTACCCAGGGCCACCCAGGAGCCATGCACCTCCCAGGAAGAGAGCCGGCTGGGACTCCCAGGCCCAGCCCCAGCCCCAGCACAAGCACAGTCAGGCCTGGGGCAGGAGAAGAGGCCACCCTGGAAAGACCGGCTGTCGTTCTGTCTGTCCAGCACAGGGAGGCAGGCAGGAGCGAGGGCCCAAGTGGCCGGCCAGGCCGGGCAGCGGCCCCCCGAGAAGCAGGCAAGGGCAGGTGTGGCCGCCACCCTTAGCCGTCTAATCACTTATATACATATTCATTTTAGGATAGAAAGAGTGGTAGAGCAGAGCCCGACCCTAAAAAGAAAGCCACATTTAGGGCTATCACCTCCACCCTGGCCTCCAGCTTCAAGAGACGTAGGTCCTCCAAAGACACGGTAAGGGGGAAAGCACCCCAGTCCCGCGTCTCTGACTCCTCCCTCGCCCCCATGTCTGTCTCCCTCTCCTTTACCATCCCACCTCTGCCCCGCCTCTGGCCCCCGGCCACCTGTGCCTCTGCCCCAGGCGGCCCCCCACCGCGAGTCCAGCGGCCCTCTCTCTGCCCACACACTGGCCCTGTCCCCCGGGCCTCTCCAGGCCTCTCCCGGCCCTCGCTGGTCCTCAGCTTTCCCCGTGTGTCTCCACGTTAGTCTGCCCGCCCCTCCCCCATGCCATGCCCCGCACACCATCTGGAAGCTGTCTCATGTCATCGGTCAGTCAGTCAGCCTCACCACCTCTCCGGGGTGCGTCCAGCCCCGGAGCCCAGAGTGGCCCGCCCCAGGTGGCCCCGCCAGAGGCCACACCACTTCTCTGTGATGTCCTGCTTTTCTTGCCTCCATCAGAGGGGCCTGCCGCCGCCCTACTCCTGCCCAGCAGTGGCCCTGGAGGGGTGGCTTTGATGTCCCATCCCGTCCGTCTGTCTGGCCACTGGCCCCGCCCCCCAGACACCTGTCTCACCTGTCTCACCAGAGCCATGCGTGTTGCATCCTCCATGTGGTCTCTGTGTGGGCCGGGGCTGGGGGCCGGGCCTGGGTCCATCTGGGTGGACGGCTGGGGCATGGCGTTGGAACTGGCCCCCAGCTACAGGGGACTGTCAGGTGGGGAATGGGGTTCCACCCCAGGCTCAGCAGGGCACTGCTGTCTGGCGGCAGCCCCCAGAGGGTTAGAGCAGGTAGGGCGTGCCCTGGCCTGCAGAGCCGGGCGACACAGCTCCTGGACGGAGGCTCTGGAAGGGGGGCTGACAGGTGTCTCTGCTGACTCCCAGGCACCCCATAGCACCCCCGTGCCCCACCTTGGGCAGACTGATGCAGCCCTGGAATCCCACACTCAGAACAAGCCCCCCCACACCCCCAAGGACCCAGCCTTGCTGGGGGCAGCCCAGAAAACCAGCACAGACCTCACTCAGCCCAGCAGCCACCTCGCAGCCAGGAGCTAATCTGACCCCCAGCCCACAGGAAGGCCCCTGCCCGTGGCACCCTGACCCCACTGGGGCTTTGACCCCCGAGAGGAATTGGAATTTGCAGCCACTCCCCTCCCCCAATGCACAGGAAGAGGGGTAGACCTCCACGGCACAGCAGGACTTGGCACAAAGCAACCCAAGTCCCAGGGTGCCCCAGGAGGGCCTGTGGAGCCAGCTGCTCAGCTCCCTGAGGGCAGGGCTAGGCCCAGGGAGGAGGAGGAGGAGGAGGAGGAGGAGGAGGAGGAGGAGGAGGAGGGGGAGGAGGGGAGCGTGAGGGTCCGAGGGCTGAAGCAACTGCAGGCTCCAGGAGTGGAAGCACAACCCAGGGCTGCCCAGGCCAGGAGAGTGGGCAGGCCCTGCCTGAAGGGCCAGCCAGGCTCCCCAGGGGGCGCAGGGAAGTGGGAGGGAGAGCAGACCCGAGGACTTCTGGTTGGAGCAGTCCAGGGAGGAGGTCTCCTGGTAGACAGGAGAAACAGTGCTCGGGGGCAAGGTGGCAGGAGGCGGGGCAGCACAAAAGTCGTGCCAGTGATGGGCTACTTTCAAAGGGTGGCACCAAGTCCCAGGGCCCGGCCTGGAGCTGGGCCAGGTGCAGCTCAGAGACCTGCCCGGGGCCCTTCTGGGGAGGTGCTCCGTGGAATCCTCCCCCAAGACTTCCTGGGCACCAGGGAGCTCCTCCGGGGCCAGGTGGCAGGCATCTCCGGCGCCCCGCCCTGCCGTGTTGACCAAGGGCGCTGCCACTGGGGTCTGGGCGGGGGCGGGCAGCCCAGCTCCCGCCCCGTCTCTGGGGCTGGGCGCCTGTTCAGAGGGAGGCCGGGGCGGGGGCTCCTGTGGGCGGGGTGGGGTCGGTCCCGCTGCTGAGATCCTCTGCCCCTGTCTCGTGGCCGTCCGGGCCAGGGCGGCACTGGGCGCTCAGGGCTGGGATCCCTGGCGGCCGCGGGCCGGCGGGTATTGATTGTTGGTTCTTATTTATAGAGCACCGGGGGTGGACGCGGCGCTTTGCAAAACCAAAAAGACACAGTGCTGCCGCGACGCGCTATTGAGAGGGAGGAGGGCCAGCTGCAGCTGTGTTCCCGTCATAGGGAGAGCTGAGACGCCCCTCCCCCGCAGACAGACAGACGCACGGGACAGCGGCCCGGCCCACGCAGAGCCCCGGAGCACGACGGGGTCGGGGGAGGAGCACCCCCAGCCTCCCCCAGGCCGCGCCTGCCCGCCCGCCGGTCGGCCGGCTGGCCGGTCCACCCTGTCCCGGCCCCGCGCGTGTCCCCGGCACCAGGGCTAACGGGCCGCCTTGTCTGTGTATTTCTATTTTGCAGCAGTACCATCCCACTGATATCACGGGCCCGCTCAACCTCTCAGATCCCTCGGTCAGCACCGTGGTGTGAGGCCCCCGGAGGCGCCCACCTGCCCAGTTAGCCCGGCCAAGGACACTGATGCGTCCTGCTGCTCGGGAAGGCCTGAGGGACCCACCCGCCCCAGAGACTGCCCACCTGGGCCTCCCGTCCGTCCGCCCACCCTGCTGCCTGGCGGGCAGCCCCTGCTGGACCAAGGTGCGGACTGGAGCGGCTGAGGACAGGCCGAGCTGAGCCGGCTGGGCAGGGCCACAGGGCGCCCCGGCAGAGGCAGGGATCTGCCCTGGGGTCTCTGAGCATTGGGGCGCGGGGCCTAAGTGGCCCCAGGCAGAGGGGTTTGGAGCAGAGATGGCAGCCACATCCTTTCCCCCCGCCACCACCCTGAGGCGCAGTGGGGGCCCATGGCCCTGCCCTTCTCCACGGTTGTCCTGACCCCTCCTCCCCGCCCCCAGGCAGTGCCTCCCAGGGGCTTCCGGCTGCCTCTGGCCTCCTCCAGACTGAGAGGGCGGCGCCTTCTCTTGGCCTGCAGCCCACGGTGGGCTTTCCCAGACACTGGCTCAAACTGTCTTCAACCCTGCCCCGCACCTTGGGCCCCGGGGAGCGCCACCTGCCCACCCTCCCCCTTGCTTCGGGCGTTCCACCTGCCTGACTCCTTGTACAGGACCCTTCCAGTGTCTGAGCGCGTGCCTTCCCCGCGTGGCCCGAGCACAGCCACAGCCTCGCGCTGCCCCTCTGCCCCGGGGGGCGTGCGCACCCTCCCCCTCCGCCGTGTGCAGTGGTGATGTTAAAGCAATGTCACAAGATTTTCGGTCTGTGTCGCCTGTTGACGCCAGCAAGGAGTGTGAGGGAGGACAAGGGGTTCAAAGGCGCCAGGCCGTGAGGGAGCGCCCCAGGCAGCCACAGGGCGCTCAGGCGTCGGCCGGGACGGGGTTCCCAGGGTTCCCGGGGTCCCCGGGGGAGGCAGGGCCGACGGGGTGGGGATCCGGCGGTCTCCGCGGCGGGCGGCGGGCGGCGGCGCGGCGCCGGCGGCGGGCACGGCAGGCGGTGAGCACCGAGCCTAGCGCCAGGCAGGTGGCCAGGCTGGCGAGGAAGGAGACAGGCCCGAGCACGTAGATCACCGCCAGGTCCCCCGCGGCGAGCGGCTGCCGGCAGTTTCGGAAGGCTGCCTCGGGAAAGGCGGTCAGGGGTCTGAGAGTCTGGCGCCCCGGCGACACGCAGAGCAGGGTTTCGGCTTCTGCGAGACACAGGCACGGCGGCGTCAGGTGGCGGCGGCAGCTGCAGCCTCGCCTGGCACGATCGGACCTGCACCCCCGACGGCTCACCTGACGCAGGCCGCGGGTGGCGGCGCAGCCAGGCGCAGAGCGGGCGCAGCGCACAGCCGCAGGCCCACGGGTTGCCACGCAGGCGCAGCGCGTCGAGCGCCGGCAGGCCGGCCAGCAGCCCGGGCGCGAGCGCCGACAGCGCGTTGTCCTGCAGGCTGAGCGCGCGCAGCAGCGGGAGCGCGCCCAGCGCCGCGGGCTCCAGGAGCGCCAGCCGGTTGTCGGCCAGCGAGAGGGAGCGCAGCGCGCGCAGCGGCGTGAACGTGCCGGGCGCCAGCGCTTCCAGGTCGTTGGCGCTCAGGTCCAGCCGCTGCAGCGCGCTCAGGCCCCAGAAAGCCCGCGCGTGCACCGAGCGCAGCCCGTTGTCTCGGAGGTCCAACTGGAGCAGCGCGCCAGCGCCCGCGAAAGCGCCGGGCGGCAGCGTGCGAACGCGGTTGTGGTCCAGCAACAGCGCGCGCACACGCCGGCTCAGACCCGCAGGCACGGCGGCCAGCGCGAGGGCCGAGCAGTTGGCCTGGCCGCCCGGCGCGCACTTGCACGCCTCGGGGCAGAGCGGGGCGCCTGGGAACTCCAAGGGGGCGCCCCCGGCGGGTGTCTGGGACCAGACTGGCCGCAGCGGCGGCAGCAACAGCAGCAACAATAGCGGCGGAGGCCGCGGGAAAAAGGAGGGTCTCCGCATGGGGGCAGCTCCGAGACCCCAGGTGGGGGCCCTGCTGCCCGTACCCTTCGGAGCCCGAGCTCGGGCGTCTGGATCCCCGGAGCTCGTCCCTGGCGCCTGCACAAATGTTAACTGTCCGGTTAGGAGCGCCGGCAGTTCCTGTCCCACGGCTGGTCCCGCGCCTGGGGCGGGGGCCAGGCACACAGCCAACACCCAGCATTGCCAGCCATCTGTCCCAGAGCTCCGGGCTCTTGGCTCTGTGCCTGCTGCGACGCTGATGAGACCACCCGACGCCCCACGGCGGCCTGAGCAGCAGGCCCACTCCCACCTGCAGCCACCACACTGGCTGAATCCGCAGGGAATGCAACCCAGCGTGCCCTGCTCCCCACACGGCCTGAACTCCACTCTGACTCAGCAAAGGGGCCCACACCGAGGACGAGGCCGTTCCTTCCCCTTGGAGGAGGAGTGGGCAGGCCCGAGCACACCATGGGGTACAATTCTGGGTACAGTTCTTGGGGGGGGGGCGACAGATGCAAGCAGGGGAGGTGGTGGAGGAAAGTGGGCGCCCCTACTCCTTGGAGCCTCGAGGGGTCAACGTGAGTCCAGGGAGCATCTCCCTTGGGTGCAGTGTTGGTGGTTTTCCAGGGGTGGGGTGGGGGTGGGGAGGGGCCACTTGGAGACTTCATAGGAGGAAGCAGCAGGAAGCTGCAGGGAGGAGCTGAGTTGGCAACTGTGTGGGGAGGTGGAACCACCTGGGCGAGGGTTCCCTGCCCTGGGGGGGGGCCCTCCACCCATGTGTGCCCATCCTGGGGGGGACTGTGGAAGCAAGGAGAACACCAAAGGATAGCTAAATACTGTTTAATTCCCCCCCCGCCCAGCTGCCCTCCGCCCTACTCCGGGGGTGGGGGTGGGGGTGGGGGTGGGGGTGGCCCATCTAGAGAAGTCTCCATGGGGATGGTCATGAGGCTGGGGTCCTCCAGGTTCGGGATCATGGAGACGTCTAGTCCGGGGTCCATGAGGTGGGACTCCACTTGCACCGCGTGCAGGTCCACTCTATCTTCCTGGACCCCAAAGTGCCCCACCAACCTGCACAACGTGGGCGGGGTCAGCAGGGGCTGGGGAGCCTTGCTGCCCCCCCCCCGGGGCGGGCCAACCCCTGGGCACAGTGCTCTTGGTGCCACTGTGAACTGCGCTTCCAGTGAGGGGCAGGGAGGGGACGCAGCTCCCCCTGCACGCCCTCCCCCCGCACGCACGCACTCACCTGTTGTCCCCGTGTCCAGGGCACGTTTCGCTGAGGGGTGAAGGTAGGTGTGAATCTGGGGCAGTGCTGCCTCCGGCCCGCCCCATGCACGCCCCTCCTGACAGCCCACCAGGGCCTCAGGCCCTCAGGCGTGATCAAGGGCCCTGGGCCGGTGGCCTGCCTCACCCCCACAGCTCCCAGCCCCGGGGCTCACGCACCCCTTAGCTCGCAAGACGCCAATGGCCACGATGACGAGGGCGCAGAAGCAGCTGGCACTGACACCCGCCAGTACCACGATGAGGGCAATGAGGGCCTCGCGGCTGAGGCCCAGGCTGCATTCGCAGTAGGTTCCCGCTGCAGAGACAGGGCCACGAGGCCGGGGCAGTCACCTGCCTGCAGAGGCCTTCCAGGCCCACCCCAGCCCCTGGCCACCAGAAGGACACAGGCAGGCTGGGCCTGCCTGCAAAAGGGAGGGGCTCTGGCTGGGAGCCGGGTGGGAGGAGGCACCTGCTGTAGGGATGAGCAAAAGGGACAAACATATCAGGCTCAGGGGGCTGCCGGCCAGGCAGGAGTCAGGTTGGGGACAGGGGGCCATGTCCAGCCCCCAGCCCCACCGCACACCTGTGGACGGAACTCGTCAGAAGGTGCTGACCTCACAGTGGGGCTGTGAGGCAGGGAGGGTGGGGGCAGGGCCCTGGAGCACCTGGGTCAGCTTGAGCCACGCTCGCCCTCGGGAGCCAAAATTCGAAGAGTCCTGGGTAGACAGCGCTAGGATGGGGTAGGTAGCGTGGACAGGGCCCAGGAGCCTTGGCCAGATCCCGGACAGGCAGTGGTGGGGCTGGGACAGAGCTGCATAGTGAAGGGGCAGGGCTGTATATTGGCCTCTGACCTGGGGGGACAAGGTCTCTAGGGTCCCTCTCGCAGCTTAAGGACTGCAGGGCTTAGAGAGGGCACTCTGACTCCAGCTGACTGCACAGCCCTGCCCCACAAGAGGGGCCCAAGGGGGGCAGAGGGGTGTAGACATGCGTTCACCTGCCCTCTGTGGCTGCTTCGGAGAGGGTTAGGCCCACGCTGTCAGGAATTCCAGGTCCAGAGGGCTGCTGGCACTCCCAAGGAATCCCCAGTCACCCAGGGGAGCCTGGGAGGGGCACTGGCTGCGTCTGCCTGAGCAGGCCCTCAGGCCCCAGAACATCCCCTCTGGGAGCAGGTGGCTCAGAAAGCATTGCAGGTGCTGTCCAAGGCTCTGGTCTAAGTGTGCCACTGAAGGTAGAGCCTGCCGCCCAAAGTCTTCCCTCGCAGATCCGGCAGCCGGTCGCCTGTGGGCCTGCACAGGCAGGGTTAAGCTCCCCCTCCTCCGGACCTGCTGTTCCTGGGTGGGATGTGGGCAGCCTCGCCCTGCTGCCGCCTCTCCTCTCCTAAGGACCTGCCAAGCAAACCACAAGGCAGCAGGAGGAAATGCCGGCCGGCCCTGTGACTGACCAGGCCTGGGCCTCCTGCCAGCCAGGGCCCCACAGGGGCTGGGGGGAAGGGCACAGCCTGGTCCCCGTTGCTCTGGCCACCAGGGACCTTTGTGGCTGCAGACACAGGTGTCCTCCTGCTGGGGTCTCAGGGGACAGGCCAGCAGCTCCCGACACAATCTTGTGCTTAGTGATTGACACCGTGACCCGACGCTTCCGGGCTGTAGGACATCCAGAAACGAGTCAAGGGAACACAGGACAGGTGTACCTGAGGCCAGGGCTGGCACTGCCACCCTGCCAAGCCAGCCCAGCAGGTTTGCATCCTGGTGAGGACAAAGGCACACCCCGCCCAGGCCCCAGTGGTTATGGACAGCAGGATCCGGGCAGGGCTGCCTTGTGGAGAAGGGCCCGCCAGCCGGCGGGCAGGCTCGGCACCCGCCAGCACTCGGAAAGGTCCCCCGGTAGTGACAACAGTGGGTTAAGCAGGTGGAATGAGGGAGCAACCAGCTGCACTGTAAAGACGTCCCTAGACGTCTGATCCTCAGGCAACTGCTGGGGCTGCGTGCCGAGCCTGCCCTTTCCTTCCAACCTGTGGCAAGCACAAGGCTCGAGAGTGAAGAGGCTGAGAAGCCCTGGAAGGGGGACCACCACTCAGGACCCAGTGCAGGAGTGGCTGGAGAGGGCGTAGCGTGCGTGCGTGCGTGCGTGCGTGTGCCTGCGTGTGGACCTCTGCAGCCCAGGTTGTCCCCTGCAAGGACAGCAGCTCGGCCCAGAGAACGTCCCGCTGGAAACAGCAGCTCTGGGGCAGAGGCGGGGGCAGGGGCCACCTGGCCAGCCCCAGGTGCTCCACTCAGCTTTGAGGCACCTCAAGTCGGCCCGGGAGAGCGCAGTGCTGGGACGTCTCCTCACCTAGTCCCTTGGACAAGGCCTGCCAAGGGCGGCTGGACCCCAAATGCAGGGCAAGGGGAGGCTGGCGCATGGGCCCTCCCGCGCACTCGCCTGAGCCCTGGGCACTGTGGCTGCCCCACCCTGGCGAGGGACAGGTAGACAGATGGCCAGTCTCTGGCCACCAGCGTGTCCTTGAGCAGCCCTTCACTGCTGGCGTGCAGAGTCCTTGGCTCAGGAGGTCACCCCCACGGCTCAGAGGTTCTGACCAGTTCCCAGCGACGCCCTAGCCTGGCCTGGGCACACCCGGGCTGCAGAGTGGCCAGAAGAGCAGGGAGTCTGGAGGTGGGGCAGACATGAGCCTTTGGGCGGGCTGCTCAGGACCTGCAGGTGGTTTAGAGCCCAAACACAGACGTGGAGGCCTGGGGGGCCCAGCTGCTTGGGGGGCCCTCCCAGGTCCTACAGTGACCAGGTGGAGTGGCCAGTCTAAAGGGAGAAATGGGACATGTCCGCAGGGTCGGCAGAGCCACAGGACACAGAAGGCTAGAGAACTGACTTACTTTAATGCGCACTCTGAGGCTGGGCGGGGTGTGGGGAAGAGAGGAGGCTGGGCAGGGGTGTGGGGAGGGAAGGGGCCCCGGGCCGTCCTTCCTGGGGTCTCCCTCGGCGGGGGTGGTGCAGGCGGCCTCAGCTGCAGTTCTTGGGCAGGCGGTAGACCCCCGCGGAGTAGATGAGCTGCTGGTCGCGCACCTTCTTCTGCAGGTAGGCCTGGAGCTCCTGCAGGTCGATCTCGGCCAGCGCGGGGCCGGTCATCACGAACATGCGGAGCATGCTGTAGATGCGCTCCAGCGAGAGGCTCTCCAGGTTGGTCAGCATGGCCTGGATGTATGTCCAGAAGAGCTGGGGACGGCAGCGGGCGGTCAGCCTGGCTTCCTGTGGGCCTGCCCCCCACCACTGTCCACGCACCAGCGGTCAGCCTGGCTCCTGCGGGCCTGCCCCCCACCACTGTCCACGCACCAGCGGTCAGCCTGGCTCCTGCGGGCCTGCCCCCACCCCCACCCCACCGTCCACGCACCAGCAGCTCCTCCTCCTTCTGGTCGGCCTGGGAGGCCATGCCGGAGTCGCTCTCATCGTCGCTGTCAATCAGCACCATGTTGTCGCGGTCCTGGGGCCGCTCCTCCTCGATGACGGAGAAGGTGCCGGGCGGCTCCTCGCGCAGCACGCCCTGCTGCAGCCACACGGCCATGCGCCGCCGCAGCAGGGCCACGGGCATCTTCACCACCGTGCTCAGCTCCTCCAGGGCCCAGCAGGCTGGGTGCAGAGCCACAGGGTCAGAGCCCCGCCCTCTCCCGCCGGGGCCTTTGGAAAGGGAAAGGGCTGCCCAACCCTGCCTCCCTAGGGCGGCAGGACCACAGCAGGCCGGCTGGGGCCGGAACCGTGCCGATACGATGCTGCTTTTAAAGCACCCCGTTTGGGGCACTGTTACAGCAGTCAAAAGAATTGACGGGTTTGGGGCCTGGGGGCTCACGTTGGTCCTGGAAGTACAGCAAGATCACTGCCTGCACAGGGGTCACTGCCACAGACAGGGTGCGGTCAGCCAGCTCCACGTCCATGGTCACCAGGCCCAGGGTGTGCTTCCAGCTGAGGGTCCGCATCGCCTGAGGGGGACAGGGTCAGCAGAGACAGCCCAGTGGGTCCTGACCAGACCACTGAATGAGGCTCAAGCCCACGGGCCACACTGCCTGCCCCACATGGCGGTGGGCAGCAAGGGCAGAGGACCGGGCTCCGTATTACAGATCCTCAGCCACCGTGACAGAACAGGGCCCACTGGTGTAGGCTAAACTGCACCCCCAAAGCAGCCTCACACCGACTGAGCTGGGTGCGCCTCCTCCAATGCAACCCATGTCCTTGAAGGAGAACGAGGCACAGCACAGACTGTTCACAGGGGCAGCTGCGGGACGCTAGAGGCACAGCCAGGGAGCATCAACAACTGTGCAGACACCGCTAGTGGGGGGAGGTGAGGAAAAACACCCTCCAGAGGAAGCGTGGCCCTGCCAGTGCCCTGACATCGGCGCTCTAGTCTCCAGAACTGTGACTATATTTCTGTTTAAAGCACCCAGTTAGCTGGGCCTGGTGGTGCACGCTTGTAATTCCAGCATTTGGGAGGCTGAGACCGGAGGATCCGGATTTGAGGCCCCTGAGAATGCCCCTGAGTTCAATTCTCAGTACTGCAAAAAAAAAAAAAAAAAAAAAAAATACCCAGTTCGTGGCACTGTCACAAGAACTGAACAGGTTTTGTTTTTGTTTTTATTTTTTTGGCACTGGGGATGGAACCTGGGGGCATTCTACCTCCGAGCTACACCCTCAGCCCTATTTTTTATTCTTTATTTTGAAACCAGATCTCACTAAATTGCAGAGGGCCTCACTAAGCAGCTGAGGCTGGCCTCGAACCCGGATCCTCCGGTCTCAGCCTCTCAAATGCTGGGGTTACAAGCGTGCGCCAGCACACCCGGCACTGAACAGGTTTTGGTACCAGGAAGGAGGCGCTGCTGTAGCAAATACCTAGGGTTGGGCAATGGGTAGAGGCAGCAGAAAGGGGAGGTGCATGAGGACAGAGCCCCGACTCCTGGGAGGCAGCTGGTGGGAACAGACAACAGGATGTTTCTGGTAAAGGCTCAAGGAGCAAAGAGCCAGGCGTGGTGGCGCACGCTTTTAACCCCAGTACCTGGGAGGCTGAGACAGGAGGATCCAGGTTTGCGGCCAGTTGCACCCTGTTTCCAAATAAAAAAGGTTTGGGGGTGTAGCTTGTAGAAGGCCCCTGGGTTCAATCCCCAGTACCACACCAACAAAAAAAAAAAGGAGAGAGAAGAGCTGTAGTTGTCTTAGAGATTACATAAATTAAGAACAGGATGTTAGCTAGGTAAATAAAAAGGGGTTGAAGGTGTAGCTTGGAGATAGAACACCCCTGTACCAAACCAAATTTAAAAAGTTGGTAGAAATGTGGGCATTAAAAGGTGTTTTTGAGCCAAGCAAGGTGCATGCCTATAATCCTATCTACTTGGGAGGCTAAGGATCAGCCTGAGCTGTGCTGGACCCTGTCTTGAGATAAAAAATGTTTTAAAAAGCTGGGCATGGTGGCACATACTTGTAATCCCAGTACTTGGGAGGCCGAGACAGGATCGCCCTCTGTAACTCAGTGAGACTGTTTCAAAATTCAAAATAAAGAATAAAAAATAGGGCTGGGGTGTAGCTCAGAGGTAGAATGTCCCTGGGTTCCATCCCCAGTACCGCCAAAGGGGGGAAATAAAAAATGTGCTTCTGACAAGGTAAGGCATTGGAGCCTCGGAACATGCTATTGGACAGTGGAGCAGAGATGCAGGAAACCTGGCTGCTCTGTGCCCTACCGTCGGATGGGAAGTGGACGTGCAAGTGGGGAGCAGCGCGTAAAAGGCGCAGCCTGGCTTTTCCTTGCTGCCTGCAGTAAGATTCGTAAGGAACGAGAAACTGCAGAAGGAACTGTTAAGCAAAGGGGACACCAGGCCTCAACAACCGGGAAAGCGCTCAGCCTATCCAGGCAGCTCTGCAGACACAGGTATGGCTGGGAAACATTTGCTAGAGAGGAGGTGTGGGGCTGGTGGGTGCAACCAGCCATCTCAGTCGAAACTGGGCGCAAGCTGGTCTGCTGGCACATGCTGTATTCCCAGTACTTGGGAAGCTGAGACAGGAGGATCACAGTTTTGAAGCCAGCCTTAGCAATTTAGCAAGGCCCTCAGCAACTTAGTGACACCCTGTTTCAAAAATTTAAAAAATAGGGCTGGGGGTGTAGCTCAGTGGCAGAGCGTCCCTGGGTTCAATGGAAGGAAGGGGGGTGTGTGGGTGTGTGGGTCTGACCTAGTGCAGGTGAAGAGGTTCCCAGGAGAGGTCTGTAGAGGACCGTCTTGCCTGATTACTTGGATACTGAGAACTACATGAGAAGCCTATGCGGGGTTTTTTTTTTTTTTTTTTTGTGGTGCTGGGGATTGAACCCAGAGGCATTCTACTTCTGAACTACACCCCAGCTCTATTTATTAATTTATTTATTTATATTTTTTGCTGTACTGGGGATTGAACCCAGGGGCATTCTACCTCCAAGCTACACCCCCAGTCCTATTTTTATGTAATTTTTTATTTACGTAATTTTTATTTTGAAACAGGGTCTCACTAAGTAGCTGAGGCTGGCCGCGAACCTGGATCCTCCAGTCTCAGCCTCCCAAGTGCTGGGATTATAAGTGTGCGCCACCACGCCCAGCCTTAGTCCTATTTTTTATTCTTTATTTTGAAATAGGGTCTCACTAAGTAGCTGAGGCTGTCTGAGAACCCAGATCTTCCGGTCTCAGCCTCCCAAGTACTGGGATTACAAGCATGCACCACCATGCCTGGCTTACTTATCTATTTATCTATCTACTTAAATATCTATCTATCTATCTATCTATTTATTTATTTATTTAGAAGTACTGGGGAATGAACCGAGGGGCATTCTACCTCTGAGCTACACCCCAAGCCTTTTATTCTTTATTTCAAAACAAGGTCTCACTAAGTTGCCAAGAGCCTAAGTAGCTCAGGCTGGCCGAGAAACTGGATACTCCTGTCTCAGCCTCCCAAGTACTAGAATTACAAGCATGCACCATCATGCCTGGCCTTTTATTTTTTTTTTATTTTCAAACAGGGTCTCACTAAGTTGTAGAGGGCCCTGCTAGGTTGCTGAGGCTGGCCTCAAACCACTATCCTCCTGTCTCAGCCTCCCAGGTACTGGGATTACAGGAATGCGTCACCACGCCTGGCTGTTTTTTGAGAATCTTATACCAGCAGAAATGCTAACAGATTGACTGAAAGGGGCAGAGACAGCACAGAAGGAAAGAATGCACAGCCACCGATGCAGAGGTCACACTGACAGTCGGGGCTGCCTGGCAGGCCCAGGACAACGGGCACCGAGCCCAGGGGGGCTGTTACCAGGCCTTAAAATGTCATGAGACTTCCCTCACTGGCTTTCAGATTTGTCTGGGACTCATGACGTTTCTTCTTTCCCATTTCTCCCTTTGGGAATGGGAATGCCCGAGACTTGTCTCACCACTGTACTTTGGAAGCAGATAACCTGATTTCACGGCTGCAGAGCTGGACCGGAAACCTGTCCCAGACGGATCAGACCCCTGGGTCTCATCTGCCTAGTTTAGATGCTGAGACCTGGGACTTGGTATTGACATTGAGAAGAGATTGTGTACTTAAGAGTTGACACTGAAGGGTTATGATATTTACAGATGTTGGATCAAATGTACTTTGCACATTGGAAGGATAGGATTTGGAGAGCCATAGGGCAGACTGTTACAGGTTGAACTGTGTCCCCCCCAAATAGATACCTTAAAATTCTAACTCCCAGTACCTCCAAATGTGATCTTACTTGGAAACAGGGTCACTAAACACATACAATCAGTTAAGATGAAGTCATCCTGGAATAGAATGAGTCCTTAATCAGATATGGCCAGAGCCTTTATTTTGGGGGCACCAGATTGAACCCAAGGATACTCTGCCTCTGAGCTACATACAACTCCAGCCTTATTTTCTTCCTTCCTTTTTTTTGTGTGTGGATTAAACCCAGGGGTTTTCTACTCTGAGCTATACCCCCCAGCCTTTAGTTTGAAACAGGGTCTCACTAAGTTGCGGAGGAAGGGCCTCACTGAGTAGCTAAGGCTGGCCCTGCAATCCTCCTGTCCTGTCTCGGCCTCCCAAGTACTGGGATTACAAGTGTGTAACACCACACCTGGCTCCTATTTTATTTTTTTTATTTTGAAACAGGGTCTCGCTAAGTTACAGACGGCCGAAGTTGCTCAGGCTTACCTTTTTTTTTTTTTTTTTGCGGTACTAGGGACTGAACTCAGGGGCATTCTACCTCCGAGCTATACCCCCAGCCCTATTTTTTATTATTTATTTTGAAACTGGGTCTCACTAAGTTGCGGAGGGCCTCACTAGGTAGCGGAGGCTGGCCGGAACTCGGATCCTCCGGTCTCAGCCTCCCGAATGCTGGGATTACAAGCGTCACCACCACGCCCGGCAGCTCAGGCTTACCTTAAACCTAGAGTCCTCCTATCTCAGCCTCCCAAGTACTAGGATTACCGGTGCACGCTACCACACCCAGCTGACTAGTGCCTTTATTTATTTACTTATTTATTTTGCGGTACTGGGGATTGAACCCAGGGGCATTCTACCTTGGAGCTATACCCCCAGTCCTATTTTTTATTATTTTATTTTGAAACCGGGTCTCACTAAGTTGCAGAGTGCCTCACTAAGTAGCTGAGGCTGGCTTCGAACTTGGATCCTCCAGTCTCAGCCTTCCAAATGCTGGGATTACAAGTGTGCGCCACCACACCGGCTTGACTAGTGCCTTTAAAAATCCAGACAGGTGCCAGGCGTGGTGGTGCACACTTGTAATCCCAGCATTTGGGAGGCTGAGACTGGAGGATCTGGGTTCAAGGCCAGCCTCAGCTACCTAGTGAGGCACTCCACAACTTAGTGAGACCCTGTTTCAAAATAAAGAATAAAAAATAAGGCTGGGGGTAAAAAAAAAAGGGGGGGGGGCTGAGGATGTAGCTCAGTGGTAGAGCACTTGGCTAGCATGGCAAGGTCCTAGGTTAAATCCCTAATAGCTCTCCACCAAAAAAAGAAAGAGACATTTAGACAGAGAGACACAGGAGAAATGTGTCCACCAAGGACCTCCTGGCGCCCCTGGAGGCGGGAAGAGGCAGAAAGGGTCCTTCCCGGAGCCTCAGTGGGAGCACTGCACCGCCACACCTTGACTGTGGACGTGACTTCTCAAAGCCCTCTGGTTTGTATAGACGCAGCCAACAGCACAGGTGCAGACACTGGCTGCACAGCCGCCCTCAAGTCCGGCAAGCATGTCAGCCAGCAGAGGCACGCGGCCACAGGCCTGACCTCCCGATCACCCCCTTGTCCAGCTGGAGTGCAGTCGTCTCCACGTCAGGCTGAGTACCAGGACGTGGCTGAGCCGTGCCGGGACCCCAGGTAGGAGCGAGTGGGGGACGGATGGGCGCCTCACGCCCACAGGCACGTCAGGAAGGACAGGGAAAGAGGACCGAGCACTTGGGGCTGGCTACCCAGATGTGCTCCACCCAGAACTGGCGGGCTGCGGTGCCTGCAGAGTGTACCCACACACCCTGCCCTGCCCGGGTAGAGTTAGGACTCCCAGAGGCAGCTGGCAGCCTACCTTTCCACGTCAGGCAGCGAGGACCACAGACCTGGCCCTTCCAGAATCCCGAACCGAGGCATCGGGGAGGCGGCCAGCTGTCATTAGCACCAGCAAATCCTTCCCTACTTCCCCCCCTGGACCCTCTGCCCGTCATCTGCCTCTGAAAGGAGATGCCCTGTGGCCCTCAGGGGACTTGGAGTCCACCCCAGGGACCAGGCGCTAGGGAAGGCCTTTTCGTCTTCTTTCTTTTTTAGTACTGCCGATAGAACCCAAGGGCATTTTACCTCTGACCTATACCTCCAGCACAGTTTTATTCTTTATTTTGAACAGCATCCTCACTAAGCTGCTGAAACTGGTCGAGAACCTCTGATCCTCCTGCCTCAACCTCCCAAGTACTGGATCCCAAGCATGCACCACCACGCCCAGCTAGGGCAAGGCCTTTCACTTGCAGGAGAAAACGCACCTGGACCCAGTGCCTCCTCACAGCCAACAGAGAGGCTGCCTGCGTCTCAGGCCCCCACTGCTGCTGCTGGACGGCCACCTCCTGGGGCCCAGTGTGCAGCTTCAACACCCGTGCCTGGGACCCTCTCCTCTCACTGCCTCTGCCCACTCTGCTGGGGAGCCCGGCTCCCCTCAGCATGAGTATTTCTGGGCCAGACCCTTCAGACTGAACACGCATCTCTCGGGCCCAGAGCCCTGGACGAGTGTCCAAATCCTTCCTCTCCCAACGCGGCAGTACCTCCCAGCTGGACTCAGCTCCTGGGACGGCGGCGAGGAACACGTGCCACATGTGCTGGCCCTATCACTTCAGGCATACTGTCCTCACCGGCCAGTGACCTCCAGACCCCGGACCCCTCTCTTCCTCTCCCCGTGCCCCGTGCCTCCCAGGACCCAGGCACAGCCACACCGTCCTATCCCTGGAGCGTTCCCAGGACCTGAAACACAGCTTTCAAGGAAGATAAAACGGTGAAGATTAAGGTCAGGACCCTGGAAGCCGAGCCTGCTCAAGAGGTATGCCTGCGGCCGGGAGGCAACCCTGAATGGCCGGCAGGGTCTCCCTGGCTCTCCTGGGAGTCACACAGCACCCAGCTAGGAGGCTAGAGGGTCAGGGCAGCAGGGTCTGAGCTGAGGGTGGGGGCTTCCTCTGGCTATGAGGTCCCACAAAGCAGGAGCAGACAAGGAGTCCCACACACTCCGCTCCAGCACGTGGAGCCTGAGGGAGCATGCCACACATGGCAGGCCTCCGTGCGATGGGGCCTCCCCCCCACCCCTGCAGCAGAGCTGGCTGGGAGAGCATGCAAGGCGGGAGCAGCCGAGAGCCCCGCCATACCTACCTTCAGCTTCTCATACTTCTTGCAGTACACCTCCAGGGCTGCCCTGATGTCCTCTGGGACTTCCAGCTTCTCATCCTTGAAAGGCGGCCAGAACTCGCTGGACAAGATGACGGCGTAGACCCCGAAGGGGGGCTGCTCCTCCACTGGCCGCTTCTCGTCCTCCTCCCGGATGTTGGCGTTGATGCGGCGGGAGTCTGCCATGTCCTGAGGAGGAGAAAGCGTCTCGCTGTGGCCTGGGCTGGGGGGGGGAGGGGCGGGTCAGGTGGGGGGCCGAGACACCCACCTTCAGCATGACCTCACAGAAGTGCATGGGGGCCTCTCCGAAGCGCAGCTTCAGCAGCTCCACGTTGCGGATCTCCCTGGAGAGAGGCACTTCTGGGAAGGCTGCGGTGTGCCCCCACCCCACCTGGCAGCAGCAGCAGAGCCAAGCCCCCCAAGCCCACCCTGGGAAAGCCGGCCGGAGGGGAGGGGAGGGGAGGCGAAGTGCAGCTCTACCAGCCCAAGGACCCGGCCCTTGCAGCCTTCCCAGTGGACAGCGGCGCCCCCTAGAGGCTGGCCGGCCCCTCGCAGGCCTCACCGCTCAGGGCTGAAGCTGAACTGGTGCAGCAGGCGGTCGGCCAGCAGCGAGCGGTACTCGTTGATGAAGAGGTCCTTGCTGCCGTAGATGCTCACCAGCAGGCTGATGATGTCTGAGGAGCGGCGCTTGGAACTTGACTTTCCTGGCACAGCACAGGGCACACCACTGGCACCTCAGCAAGCACAGCGCCGCCTCCCAGCCCCCTGCTGGACACCGTTGTCCAGCAACCCAGTGCAGCAACCTGGTAGACCCGGGCCTGGTCCCGAGTCAGCTGCTCTGACCCACAGCTCCATGTCCTCCTGCTTCACAGGGACAACCCTGGCGCCCCACCCAGGCTCAGGACAGACCAAAGGCCCCGGGTGTTCCTTCCGAGATCACATACTGACCATGCCAGGACAAGAGCGGGGCAGGTCCCCACAGTAGTCAGAGACGAAAGGGACCAGGGCCTGGCATCAGGGAGGGACTACCACCCTGATAAGCCCTCGAGACCCAGGACAAAGTGTAGCTGGGGGCCAGGTGTGCAGGCCTCTCATGAACCCGCTCCTCCACGAGCCAATAGCCAGCAAGGGCTGGCAGAGCACCCTCTCACAGCTGGAGCAGCCCGGGGGCTGAGCAAGGCCACGACCTCTGACCCCACAAGCCCGAGGCACTGGCTGCTCTAGAGTGGCCCAGCACCGAGGGCAACACATGCGGAACCAGAGCCCAGCAAGCCCAGAGAAGCCCAGGGGGCCGGGGACAGGCCAGAGTGGCCAGCTGACCTGGATCGGCATCCACGGGATCAGGGACCCAGTCCTCAGGCTCGCCAGAGTCGTCCTCACTGTCCTGGCCGGTCTCCAGGCTAGCCGGGTCAGTTTTGGACAGCTCAACAGCCAAGTCACCAGTCCCATCCGAGTCCCCTGTCAGCCCAGCCACAATCTGCCGCACGGTGTCCTCCCGGGTCCTGCAGAGAGAGTGCTGCTGTGGACAGCCTTC
>PVLC010024558.1:0-24492 GCA_004027655.1 Graphiurus murinus | reverse complement strand
TGTAGGTTTTTCCGGCTCAAGCACCCAGGTCTTCTCATCAATTTCATCCATAACATCCCAGAATGCCTTCAGTGATTCCAGTGCTGCCAAAAACTGACCATGAATGCTTACCAAGGAGCTCTGTGGGAAGATGAAAACTAAGTAAGTTATAAGGCGCTCCACCAATAGGAGGTTATCTATTGAGTCTCGAAAGACACTCGGCTTAGAAATTTTAAGCTGTTTCATTTGTGCTAGAAAGTGAGCTCTAACAGTGGACAACTCTGCCTGCTTTCCATCTCATCTCCATTAGCATTAATAGGATATCAACTGTGTACTTTGTAGAGGAAGAATGATTTTTAAAACCTTTTTTAATTTTTTGGTTATACTGGGAATTGAACCCAGGGGCATTCTTCCTCTGAGCCCTTTTTATTTTTTGTTTGGAAAGAGGGTCTGGCTATGTTGCAAAGTCTCTCTCTGTTGCTGAGGCCGTCCTTGGGCCTGTGATCCTCCATTCTTAGCCTCCTAAGTACTGGGATAACAGGCAGGCATGCACTACCACGCCCAGTCTTTAAAAACATTTTTATTATGCTGTATATTATACTATCTCTATGGAATAGTAATTGCTAATATATATGTTCAACTTTATTAATGTGTATCATATACCTAGGACACTGAGGATGTCTATATAACTTTTGTATGAAAATGATTTTTGCTTCAAAATGAAGTTAAATGCAGTGCTATTTGTAATTTAACTGAACAACTACTAAACTTTTTTTAGTAAATAACTTTACAGACAAGAATTCAAACAAATTACAATTTTTTCTGTTTAACTTTTAGCCAGTCTGAATTAGGTATTTCAGACATTAACCCTTTATGAGTTACCTTAAATACATTTTTTCACTTAATAAGTAAAACCTTCACTGCTATTTAAAAAAATTTATATTTTTACTTTCAAGCAAAAGTTTTTCTCATCAAATAATTTGATAAGATACAGCTATTTATCAATTTTTTTATATAAAAAGTAAAAGTTTAAAAAGCATTAAGGGCTCTAGTTGCTGTTTAAAGTAAAATGAATTAATGCAAAGTAAGTACACAAGCCAACAATGCAAGGAAAAGATATACTGTGTAAGATGAAAAGAAAGCAGCCACTTCTTAAACCTTTACTTTACAGTTGAATTGATGGCTCCAATTTACTGAGCTGAATTCAATTTTTCTAACGTATTAGAAAAGGGTGGGGAGAGAAAGAGCAGGACATGGACCTTAATATCTGAAAATAATCTTTAGGACATTGAAGGCAGAATGTCTTTTTTTCTGGTATACTATACTTATCGAGAAATTTATATGGCAGAATCCAGAAATCAGAAAATTCTCGAGTAGTTTTAAAATCAGTATAATAGTATCTTCTCCTTTCTCATTCTCTTCATCTATAGTTACACATTTGTTTGTAAAATATACTACTATTTATTTCAGTGCATACTTAGAAAAGATTTAATACCTTTCAAAATAATTAGTGTTTTCACAGTATTTTTATTTGAAAGTATCTCTAAACATTGTCCATTTCTCTTATACAACTATAAAATCCTAACTGCCTTTTGAAAAGAAATTAAGAAATTTTCAAATGAGAAAAAGACACAATAAAAAGACACAAGGTGGCAAAATGGATCAAAACACAGAATCCATCTATATGCTGCCTGCAAGAAACACACCTTACAAGCAAAGATTCCAACAAACTAAAGATGAAGGGCTGGAGTGAGGTAATCCATGCCAATGGAACCAGAAGACAAGCAGGAGTAGCAACCATGATATCAGATAAATTAGACTTCAAGCCTAAGTTTATCAGAAGAGACAAAACAGGTCATTTTTTACTAGTAAAAGGAACAATACAGCAAGAGGAAATAACAATTATCAACATCTATGCCCCGAACATAAGTGCAGCCACTTTCATAAAACAAACTCTGTATCATATAAAGACACACATAGATCCCAATACACTTATACTGGGAGACTTAAGTACTCCTCTCACATCTCTAGACCGATCCTCTAAACAGAAGGTCAGTAGAGAAACCTCAGACCTAAAGAATACCATAAACCAAATGGACCTATTAGACACATATAGACTCTTTCACCCAACTACAGCTGAATTCACATTTTTCTCAGCAACCCATGGAACCTTCTCCAAAATAGACCACATTCTGGGCCACAAAGAGAGCACTGGAAAGTTAAAAAAAAAAAAAGTAACATAATTCCCTGCATCTTTTCAGACCACAATGGAGTTAAACTAGAAATAAACTCTAAGAAGACCCAAAGTAACCATGTAAACACATGGAGACTGAACACCACATTGCTGAATGAGGATTGGGTCATAGAAGAAGTAAGAGGAGAAACTAAAACATTCCTAGAAACCAATGAAAACAGAGATACAACATATGAAAACCTCTGGGATACTTTGAAGGCAGTACCAAGAGGAAAATTTATAGCACTGAGTGCCCACATAAGAAGAACAGAAAATCACCAAATAAATAACCTAAAGACACAGCTCAAAGCACTTGAAAAACAAGAAGAGTCCAACCCCAAAGCTAGTAGAAGACAGGGAATTATGAAAAGCAGAGCAGAAATTAATGAAGTAGAGAATAAAAAGATAATACAGAAAACCAACAAAACCAGAAGACTTTGACAAATTTCTAGACACACATAACCTCCCTAAATTGAGTCAAGAAGATACAGAAAACTTAAACCGACCAATAGCAATCAAAGAGATAGAAACAGCAATAAAGAGTTTACCATCAAACAAAAGCCCAGGACCAGATGGTTTTCCAAATGAATTTCATTAAACATTTATAGAAGAGCTAATCCCAATACTCCTCAAACTATTCCATGAAATAGAAAAAAACCGGGACCCTCTCAAGCCTCCCAAACACATTCTATGAAGCCAATATCACATTAATATCAAAGACAAATAGAGACAGCTCAAGAAAAACTATAGGCCTGTATCACTGATGAACTTACATGCAAAACTGCTAAACAAGATATTAGCAATGCACATTCAAAACCACATCAAGAAAATTATACACCATGACCAAGATAGGTTCATCCCAGGGATGCAAGGCTGGTTCAACATATGAAAAACAATCCATGTAATTCACCACATGAACAGAATCAAAGACAGAAATCACATGATCATCTCAATTGATGCTGAAAAAGCATTTGACAAGATCCAACACCCATTCATGCTAAAAGCACTGCAGAGAATCAGAATAGAAGGAACAGACCTCAACATCATAAAGGCAATATACAATAGGCCCACAGCCAACATCATATTAAATGGAGAAAAACCGCAAGACTTCCCACTAAAAACAGGAACAAGACAAGGATATCCATTATCACCTCTTCTATTCAATATAGTACTTGAGACTCTAGCCAGAGCAATAAGGCAAGAGAAGGAAATGGTAAAAATAGGGAAAGAAGAACTAAAACTATCCCTTTTGGCAGATGACAGGAGACTATACTTAGAAGATGCAACAAACTCAACCAAAAAACTTATAAAATTGATCAACAAGTTCACCAAAGTGTCTGGATACAAAATCAATCTTAAAAAATCAGAAGCTTTTCTGTATGCCAACCATAAATTCACTGAAAAAGAAATCCAGAAAAAAATTCCACTCACAATAGCACCCCCCAAAATAAAATTCTTATGGATAAACCAAATCAAGGAGGTAAAAGACCCCTATAAGGAAAACTATAAAAATTTGAAAAAAGAAATCGATGAAGACCTTAGAAAATGGAAGGATCTACCATGCTCTTGGATAGGCAGAATAAATATCATCAAAATGGCCATCCTCCCAAAAGTGATTGACAGATTCAATGCAATACCCATGAAATTACCAAGGGCACTCCTCACAGACATAGGAAAATCAGTCCTTAAATTCATCTGGAACAAAAAAAGCCCAGGATAGCCAAAGTAGTTCTTAGCAATAAAAAACATGCAGGAGGTATCACAATACCTGACTTCAAACTCTACTACAAAGCCACAGTAATAAAAACAGCATGGTATTGGCACAAAAACAGAAAACATAGACCAATGGAGCAGAATAGAAGACTCAGAAACAGACCCACGTGCTTCCAGTCAATTGATTTTTGACAAAGGAGCCAAAATATACACTGGAAAAAAGATAGCCTCTTTAACAAATGGTGCTGTCAAAACTGGTTAACCATATGCAGGAAAATGGAAATAAACCCCAGTTTTCCACCCTGCACAAGGTCAACTCAAGACAGATCAAAGACCTGGAAGTAAGGCCAGAGACCTTGCAGCTACTTGAAGAGGGCATAGGACCAACACTTCAACACATAGACACACGTAAAAATTTTCTCAACAAGACCCCAAAAGCACAAGCAACTCAAAGGAAGATTAATACATGGGGTTGCATTAAACTAAGAGCTTCTGCGCAACAAAGGAAACTATCATGAACCTCAACAGAGAGCCCACAGAGTGGGAAAAAATTTTTGCCAGCTACTCTTCTGATAGAGGTCTAATATCTAGGATATACAGAGAACTCAAGAAAATCACAGCTAAGAAAAGAAACCCAATCAAAAAATGGGCAAAGGATCTAAATAGACACTTCACAAAAGAAGAAATACAAATGGCCACTAAATGTGTGAGGAAATGTTCCACATCATTAGCAATCAAAGAGATGCAAATCAAAACTACCCTGAGATTTTACCTAACTTCAATCAGAATGGCAATCATCAAGAACACAAACAACAACAAATGCTTGAGAAGGTGTGGAGAAGTGGGAACCGTAATACATTGTTGGTGGGATTGCAAATTAGTGCAACCACTTTGGAAAACAGTATGGAGGATCCTCAGATGAATGGGAATGAACCTATGATATGATCCAGCAATACCACTTCTGAGTATCTACCCCAAAGAATGGAAATCAAACTATCAGACCAACACATGTGTATCTATGTTTATAGCTGCACAATTCACAATTGCCAAACTATGGAAGCTGCCAGGATGTCCATAGACAGATGAATGGATTACAAAACTATGGGATATGTACATAATGGAATTTTACTCTGCCATAAAGAAGAACAAAATCATGCTATTTGCTGGGAAATGGATACAACTGGAAAACATTATGCTAAGTGAGATTACCAAGTCACAAAGAGTAAAAAAGTATATGTTCTCCCTAATATGCGGATGCTAGGGAGAAGATGGGGTATAAGAGGGTCTCCAGATGAAAAAGGAGAGACCCTAGTTAAGCAAAGAAGTTGACTTAACCGAAGGGATGGACAGGGGGTGGGGAGGGGGACACCCTAATACACATGATGTACTTTGACAAATATATCAAGGTCAATCACTAATCTGAACTTGAGAACGAGGGAGGGCGAGGGAGTGGGGTGGGAATTGGGGAAGGGTTTAAATGCGAAGTGTGTGCATATATGCCTTTATCAGCTTTTACCTAACAAAGATTTATGTTTAAAATGCACCAATTATTATATTTTAAAAAAAGAAATCACTTGAAAATTACAGAAAAAGTGAAATTAATTAATTAATTAATTTTTTTTTTTATGGTACTAGGGATGGAACCCAGGGGCATTCCACTTCTGATATCCTTCTGTCCTCAAGTTCTGGGTTTACAGGTATGCGCCACTACGCCCAGCTAGAAAAAGTAAATTTTAAATCCTAAAGCCATCAGATTTCACTAGAAAGCAATGGTAGATAGACACATTTGACAGTAACTTTACATTCCAGGCAAGGTAAAGAGGTGTAAAAATGTGACAAATGAGACACAGAAATATTTCTCTTAGCAATTTCAGTAAATGAGGAGGTGAACATTAAAACAATTCTACCAGTAAGCTATGTGAAAAGCAGATGTTTCTCAACTGGTTGTTTTTCAATTTAATCACTCAAACCCTTGTTTGGAATTTATTTTCTTAATGAAGTTAAAAAAGGAAATTTCTAAATATTAACAATGCAATATTATGTACATGTATACACACACACACACACCATAAATGTCAAGGAATAATATGAAATTAAAGTGAAAATTCAGTAAATACTTTTTGTGGAGACAAATTCTTCAAAGAATTTTTCAAAAGTAAGAAAAGCAAATTCCTCATTTTGTAACATCAGTTTCACATCTTACCAAAGCTACTAGGCTATTTTAAGATTTTTTTTTGCCAATTTTTAATATGAAAAATAAAATGAATCAAAGAAAAGTTGCAGGAAGAGTGAGAGCACTAACATAAAAGAGAATGTTAAGATGAAACAAAACAAAACAATGATAAGGATGTAAAGCAACCAGAATGTGTATTGGGCATGTAAAAACTGAAACCTACTGATCTTGAAAAGATTTGGCAACTTCATTTCAATCCAAGAGCAGTGAAAAGGATTATGTTTATAACAAGATTTATCCAACAATGTCCATTACAACTGGCAACAGTTAACCTGTACATCAACAAAAGAAAGGACAAACAAATCCCAATATACTCATGCACTAGAACACTACTCAGGAATGAAAAAGAACAAGCTACTAATATATGTCACAAGAAGAATAAAACTATACTAGTGAATAAGGCTTGCACATAACTGCACATGGTGGCACACTCCTGTAATCTCAGTACTTGGGAGGCTGACACAGGAGGATGGCTGCTTCATAGCTAGTCTCAGTAACTTAGTAAGACTTTTGGCAACTTAGCAAGACCCTATTTCCAAATAAAAATAAAAGAGGGATGGGAGTGTAGCTCAGAAATAGAATGCCCCTGGGTTCAATCCCCAGCACCACCCCCCACCCCCCACACACACATATGTGGGATGCTCCTGTTTATGTGAAGTTTGGAACAAGCATAACTCAACTATGGTGAAAATATCAAAATAATGGAGATTTACTGGAAGGGGCAGGTATCCAGGATGATAGCAATGTTCTGCATGTTTGATATGGATTGCTCAGGTACACCCAGTTACTGAAAATTACGGTACACTTAAGATATATGTATTTCATAGTTTCCAGAATTTACAAAAAACTAAAAGGTTTGCATATGGACATATTTTAGAGAAAGCATTCTGATACCAGCAAATTACTCTGGAAGGCACTAAAAATCACAGGGATTCATGGACAGATAGAGGAATGAGTAAGTTGAAGATTGTAATAAAGCAAGTATAGTAATGTTAACTGTAGATTCTAGGTGGCGGGTATATGACCAATCACCATAAAATTTTTCAATATTTCTGTATGTTTGAGTATACAGTAAAATATTGGAGGGGAAAAATCTCAAAAATATTAAGTTGTACAAATTATGTTATAAAAAATTTAAGTTTAAAATGTTTTTCTGGATTTAGTTATGGACTAATTTGTTTCTTTTTGCAGATATTTAATTGACTTTTATTATTAATATAATCCTAAGATCCATGTATTTAAAATTTTAGATCTATAAACAGTTAAACAATAAACTTGCAAACATGTCTTCCTAAGAAAAAAGCTCACAGCAAATAATCTGTGAAATGTCTATGACATGCATTCTTAATCAGATAATCTTAAGAGGATTTAAAAAAATAACTTCATATTCTCCAACTTCTAAGTAAAATTTAGCCTTTCCTTCAACTATGAACATATTTTTAAGAAAGAAAACCACATACATATTATCAGTAGTTGTACCTTTCTCTATAATAAAAATCATATGGGAATCACTTAAGGAACTTACAACACGAATATATATATTCTGGCCAGCCATTCCGTTCCAACTGATCTTGGTTCAATGCAGCCTTGGCACTGGAACTTTTAAGTTTCCCAATGATTCTGATTTGCAGACAAGGTTGAGAACCAAGCTAGTGGTCATTTACAGTCAGGGATGGGAGGAAGAGGAAACGGAGAAGGAAGAGTTCCCCTCCCCTCGGGCACATCCTCAGTGACTGACTTCTTCCAACCAGGCCCACCTGCCTAGAGTTTCCACCATTTCCCAGCAGTCCACTCAGCTAACCAGTGGATTAACCCACAGATGAGGCTAGAGGCCTCACAATCCAATCACTTCTCAAAAGCCCCACCTCAACACTGCTACACTGGGGACCAAGACAAAGTGCTTGAGCTTTTGGGAGAGATTCCAAATCCAAACCAAAACATTAACTTAAGAGAAAAAAGTTTATTTTGGCTCAATATTTTGGAGTTTTCAGTCCAAGATCAGGCAAACCCATTGCTTGGGCCACTGATGAGGGTGACAGATGGCAATGGCAAGGTGCATTGGTGGAACAAATTGCTAACCTTATGGCTAGGAAGTGAAAGAAAGAGAAGCCAGGGCTCCGGCAATTCCCTTCAAGGGCATGTTCCAGTGACCAAAGGACCTCCCATAAGCCCCATCTCCTAAAAATTCTACCTTCTAGTAGCGCCACTGTAGGGATCAAGCCTTTGACATATGGACTTTTGTGGATACTTATCTAAACAATAGCACTTACATAATCCTCACAAGATCTGAGAGAGAAAACACACACACACACTCATGCACATGCACATGCACAATTGCTTAGCATGTTTAACACTTTGTAGCCATTATTGCAAGCAATACAGTCTTTCTCAGTACATGGGAGGCTGAGAAAGGAAGATCACGAGTCTAAGGCATGCCTCAAAAACATAGACCCTGTGTTAAAATTACTAAAATTAAAAAGGGCTGGCAGTGTGGCTCAGAGGTAGAATGCCTCTGGATCAAATCCCTTGTTCAGAAGAGAAAGAAGGAAGGAAGGCTGGGAGGGAGGGGAAGGAAGGAAGACTTTGATCTAGAAGTTCATAGCTTAATACAAGAAATAGCAACAACAACAAAAAAAATAGCTAACAAGAAAATATCTGCATCATATGAGGCAAAGAATTGATACCCTTAATATATAGTTATTGATAAAAATCAATAAAATAGAAATGAACTATTGTAAATAGAAAAATGAGGAATAAAGAGAATTCCTTGAAGACAAAATATACAGGATCTTATAAAAAATACTCAATTCCTAAGTTTAGGTATTACTTCTCTAATTGCAAAGCTTCCAGGTAAGTAAAAAAAATTACAAAAGTCTAAGTTAGAAGATGGGGAAAAGAAGAAGTACACTGGGTAGGGAATATACATTCTCCAAAGTAGCTTTTCCTTCCATAACAGCTCAATTCCATGGTTTGGCTCCTTTCCTACAGTACTCCCATCATGGCCTACTGCTTTCTTATAGAACCTCAGTGAGCATTTTATAGGTCCATAGCACCTTGATCCATGTCCTTTATCCATTCCAGAATAATCCATAGCAGTTTTGTTCTGAATTTGCTCCAATGACTTTATTCCATTTCTTCACTGGGTCAAGGGAAAAAAATGACAATTTTTATTTTCTTCTTTGTACTTCTTACTTCCTACAATAATCCATATTATTTTATAATCATAAAAATCCTATGCAGAGCTGGGCGTGGTGGCGCATGCTTGTAATCCCAGCATTTAGGAGGTTGAGACCGGAGGATCTGAGTTTGCGGCCAACCTCAGGTACCTAGTGAGGCTCTCCGCAACATAGTGAGACCCTGTTTCCAAATAAAGAATAAAAAAAATAGGTCTGGGGCTAGAGCTCGGAGCTAGAATACCCCTGGGTTCAATCCCCAGTAACTCCCCCCCCCCAAAAAAAAAAATCCTACGTAGAAATAGAAATAAAAGGTCACTTAGCCATCCCTTCATGATGTATGAAATATAGTCAAAGATATATGAAAGTTAATTCAATAAAACTAGTATTTCAAAATGTGTCAGGACTATGTTCGGTTCTGATAGATAAAAGCACCCAATTCATAAGGAAGTCACAGCTCCAGTCTTGAGGGTAACAAGATATTTGATTTTAACTGAAACATAGCCTCTCTAAACTTCAACAGTGCATTTGTAAATGTAGGTATGCAGTACATAACTTCTAAGGTGACTTCCAGCTCTAAAAGTCAGGAATTCTAAATATAACTGTTTAAGCTGTGTGTGGTGGTGCATGCTTGTAATCCCAGTACTTGGGAGGATAAGACAGGAGGACCACAGGTTCGTGGCCAGCCTCAGCCACTTAGTGAGGCCCTCGCAGCTTAGTGAGACCCTGTTTCAAAATTAGTGAGACCCTATTTCAAAATAAAGAATAAAAAATAGGATTGGGGAAGCTGGGCGTGGTGGCGCACACTTGTAATCCCAGCATTTGGGAGGCTGAGACCGGAGGATCCGGGTTCGCGGCCAGCCTCAGCTACCTAGTGAGGCACTCTGCAACTTAGTGAGACTCGGTTTCAAAATAAAGAATAAAAAATAGGGCTGGGGGTATAGCTCGGAGGTAGAATGCCCCTGAGTTCAATCCCCAGTAACACAAAAAAAAAAAAAAAAAAAAAAAAAAAAAAAAAAAAAATAGGATTGGGGGTATAGCTTGGAGGTAGAAGGCCTCTGGGTTCAATCCCCAGTACTGAAAAAATAAATAAATAAAAATAATATTAACAGTTTGAAAATCTATAAAGTAGGTAATGCTTTCCACATAAAGTACCTAAATTTCCTTTACAGATGGCAATTAATATAATGCACTCTCATTTATTTCTAATTCGCTTAAGTATTTTATCAATCAGGTTATGTATACATATCTATTAAATATATTTTGTGATATTATACAATAATTATTTCCTCAAAAGAACCATCATATTAAAAATCAGAGATTTTATAAGAGAATCAAAATATTTGTACTACATATTAAATAGGCCCATGTATTTAAATGAAGTAAAAAATGAATTATACAACTATTAGTTTCTAAAATATAGAGCAAATATTGCCATCTCCCTCGAATACTGAGTTTTTGAAATGGGTTTAAAATGCAAATTCCTAGAAAGAATAGCAAAGCAATTATATGGCTTAGATATACTAAAGACTCCAAACTTATATACGGAATATTGAAGGTAATAAGTTCACTAATCAAAGGAGAATACCAGGGTTTTTGTATATATATTCAGTAACATGATTAAAAGAAATGTAATAAAAGAAAAAAAGATACAGGACAAGAAAAAAAATTTGAATTACTAGCAAGGAAAAAAAGAAACAAAAACAAAAACACACACATAAGGGTGAATGTTCTCAAAACAACAAACTTTCTCATAGGATGCTAAACAGCCTATCTTCAAGATACTCACTACAATCATCATAAAAATAAAAATAAAAATTTAAAAAAGGAAACAAGAAATACAATATGACAAAAAGAGCAGCTGAGTAAGTACATTCTACTTCAGCTGCCCCCAGAGTCTTGATGTTAAGGTCCATGTTCTGGGCCATCCACACCAACCACAATGGATTTGAGGTAAAACTGAGCAGGAAAAAGGAGGTATAGATTAACAAGAGAATTTGGAAAACTATCCCTATGCCATTACATGCACAGGGAGTCATAGAGCTGTTTAACTGAGAGCTATGGAGTCTACTCTTCCTATAGTGAAAACCAAAGGTCAAAAGAATTTTTATAAAGTATTAATCTTAAAGAAAAAAAATTTTCCAAATGATTTGAAAAGAACAGGCATGAAGATATTAAGAAATCAATCCAATACTCAAGTTTACCTAAGGCACTTAGTGAAATTCTGTGCACCTAAATCAGTTATCTAGACTGCTCTGTACATGGACTTCTCTATGAAAAGATTTTTATTTGGGATCTCTGTGTTGATTCCCTGAAATTTTCTGAACAGACTACTGAAATGATTTCTGAACTATCCACCCTTTCAGTATGATATCTTTCACATTTACAACTTGAACATTGAACCATAAGAAAAGTAAGTCTGGTCAATGGTTACCCAATCACAATATTACAAAACTTCTATTTCCTGAACAGTTTTACAATGCTGAAGAATAGTCAATCCAATTTTTTAAAATGTGCCAAATTTTATGCCAGAAGGTGTGTGTGAATCAAGTATTAATAAAGGTAAAGACAGGTTGGTTATTTTGCTCATGTTTGATAAATAAACCATCCAAAAACTAGGTATCATTCTAAAAGCCTAAAAGGTGTCAAAATTTCTAATTACTGCTTATGAAGCATAAGCCAGTGAACAGGATGGTGGATGAATATTTTATTAGCTCCATGACTAGATCGTGTATGTTTAGTAAAAGAAATTTGTAGTCTGGCTTTTTCAATGTCATCCTCCAAAGATGAATGCTTAGATACAAACTCTTCAAAACATATCAGTACTTGTTGCTGCAATGCTGAGAAAACTTTTCTTTCACTGTACCATCAAACTAGGTATAAGTGCAGTCAAAGAGTTAGTGCCTATAGCCCATTGTTAGTTATATAAAAGTCATAAAAAATTTTTCATATTCTGATGACAAATCAAAAGAGACTGACAGTGACTATGAAGATTATGATTTTCTAGGGTGAAGGATATATCAAAAGCCTGCTGCAGTCTTTGATTTATAAATTGATTTTAAAGAAGGTCTGCCAAGTTAAGCTGCTTAAAAGGTTTTGTTTATTCTTTAAAAGCAAGACAAATGATCAAAGAGCAAATATCAGTTTTTTGTTTGTTTGTTTGTTTGTTTTAAGGTAGGTATATTTCTGGGCTATAAGTATGACTGGTATATATGGGCCCTTGTCCTATACCGTTTATTTCTGCAGCATATGACAACGACAATTTGAGAGCTTGAGATCGCAGAGCCTGAGCAAAAGGCACGTATAAGGATAGTTTGTTGGAAACAAACTTAGGGAATAGGAATGGATGGAAAATAATGAAAAACAGGAGAGAAAGCCAAAATAAGAGTGCACTTTCAGGCTAACCCCTGTGGTCAACAGTAGCTTTGCAAGAAGCTGTAAAGAAAGCTCCTCAAAATCTCTACCCCAGAAATGGAATCCAGGAGCATTTATTTACTGGTTTCCATTCTCCACTGAGCAAGTTGACTTGAGTATTAATTTTCTCACATTTCCAGGTTTGTACACATTTTCTCAGTAATTTTAAAATAATTTTTTCAATGTTTAAAAAAAAACTGTTCAAATTTTGATTAAGATGACACTGCATCTACAGATCGATATCAGGAGAATTGGCTTAACAATATTGAATCTTCCAACCCATGAATATGGTATTGCTGTCCATTAATTCAGAAATTTAGCAAAGAAAAAAAAAAAAAAAAACTATGTGCAGGTACTGCAACAAAGAAATTATGTGGATGACAGATAAGAACATGAAAAAATGTTCAACACTACTGTTCATTAAATAAATCATGTTTGAGATAGCAATAAATATCTATTATAGTGACTAAAATGAAAATGAATGACCATACCAAATGTCAGCAAGGAAGCAGATGAACAAGAAATCCCAAACACTACTGTTAGGTATGTGAAACAGCACAACCATGTAGAAAAACATTTTGACAATTAAAAAGATACACCTCCTATATATGATCCAGCCACTCCTTTCCTAGGTACCTGCCTAATGGAAATGAAAACATATGTCTGTCTATATAATGATACTGACTTAATGTTCATAGAAACTTTAATAGCTAAATTTTGAAAATAACCTATATATCCATCAGCAGGTGAATGGAAAACATGGTACATCCATAAATACTTAGCAATAAAAATAGAATAAACTTTATTACATGCTACAAGGGTGAGCCTCAAAGTATTATACTGAGGAAAGAAACCTGACATCAAAAAGAACATATAAGATTCTAGAAAATGCAAATGAATCTAGAAATAGAGAGTAGCAAGACTTAGGGAGGGACAGGAGGGAAGGACACTTGGGTGTGATGGAAATGCTTATTATCTGGATTGCAGAAATGATTTCATGGGTAATTATTTTTTTTTAATCTACCAATTGGGAAGAAACTAAGGAGAGAAATAGCTTTCCAACTATTGATTTTTTTTTTTTTTTTTTTTTTTTGTGGTACTGGGGATTGAACTCAGGGGCATTCTACCTCCAAGCTATACCCCCCAGCCCTATTTTGTATTCTTTATTTTGAAACAGGATCTCACTAAGTTGCAGAGTGCCTCACTAGGTAGCTGAGGCTGGCCACAAACCCGGATCCTCTGGTCTCAGCCTCCCAAATGCTGGGATTACAAGTGTGAGCCACCACACTCGGCTGATTTTTTTAACAAATACTTACCTGTGATATCATCTCCATAATCCAAAGAAAGAAATCATCTCTATAATCCAAGGAATGAAAATGAGGAGAGAGACAAGTAGATTACTAGAAGAGGATGGCTGGAGGAAGGGGAGGTTAAAAATGAGGCTTGAGGAAGGAAACAGATCAAACAAGGTTATGTTTGTACATGAATGTATCACTATCAATTGTACTAGCCTGTACTGGGCTGGGGAGGGGCACACACCAAGATGTTGTATGCATATACAAATGTGTCACTTTGAATCTGATTAGGTATATAACTACAATGTACCAATAAAAATTTTAAACTCACCAATTGTACAAAGTAAATATGTTTGGCTTATTACATGTCAACTACATACCTCAATAAAGTTGTTTTTAAAAAATATTTTGATTTCTGAACAGTAATGATCTGCATAACAGTAGCTTATTTGCAATAGTTTTCTCAGTAAGCAGGAACTTAAAAACAAATACAAAATAACAATATTCTTTACAGCAAAGGTGAAGAAGGTATTGGAGAAAGTTCATACACCTATCACTTAGAAAATAATATTTTATCAGTTTTATGTATCTATATCTATATGCATATATATGTGTGTCTATATATACATATATATATATCATGTGCATATATTAGAGAAAGAAAGATATATATGGGAACTAAGATGTTAGCTATTCTCCCATAACTGTTATTAAATTATGTTACACTAGAAAAGCACTTAAGCAGAAAAGTGTGAACACTGCCAATCTCGAAATGTAACGCTTATTATCTTTAAAAGCATTTTGTTACTTTTATAATACCTGAAGTGAAGCAATAATGTCAGTCACTTAACCAGATCTTAGAGTATAATATCTTCATCTTAAGCACTATTATTTCCAGTATTTTAATAATGTTCACATAGTTCTGGAATGTGATCTTTTGTGCTCTGATGACACTTAAATTAATAGCATAATTTTCTGGTACTTGCAACAGTTGCTTCCTATTCTGATTTTTTTATACTCCCTATAATACTTGCAGATAAATCCTCTAATAACCATTTTTATCTCTGGGAAATTCAAAAGCTTCAGTAGAGTAAGGATATATTAAGAGATTAAACTTCTTAAGAAACTTAATTTTAATATTAGTTGCAATATTTCTAATCAAGTATCTTTAAAAAAGTGATAAATCTAAATATTCAGTTCATTTGATCTAACTTGCATGCTTCACTGGTGATGTTCAAGCCTTTCTATAGATACATCTGTTTAATTGAATGTTGTTTTCTACCAAGCCAGGCCTTCTACACTTAGTTTACTTTATTTGCTACTGTCTTTAAATCATGTGAAGAGAATATCTGCCCACAGGGCCAAAAGAAACAATCAACTCCTGTGCAGCCATCACAGAATCACTAGAGTAATTTTACTAAAAAGAAAAAAAAAGTAAATCTGTCACGAACATATTGAAAATAGGTACTTTCAGTCCTTACCTATATATATCGTAAGTTTTTTTTTTTTAATCAAGCCAATTAGTTAAAAAAAAAAAAAAAAGAAAATCTAGGTTTTTGTTAGTTAGGTTATATTAAAAAAAAGTCACAACCCCACCAAATTAGCTATATCTGATTTTTCACCACTCATACTAAAAACAACAAAATAAGGAAACAAATGGTCAAAAATTCTTTACTTGAGATAAGGTTAAGACCAATAGAAAGAATACTAGTGTGTTGCTGGCTGGCTACCAATGTTGTTCTCATAGCCAGAGAATTAAAATGCAAATAGTGACAACATCTTAAAAATGAATACTGTCCTACTGCCTCTACTATCAACCAATTCTAATGTTCTAGTTTGATTCTCCATATCTATTTGCTAAACTGATTTGCCTTCAATATTCATCTCCTCTTTCACTATAAAAACATGAAGAGGAATATTTCTTAGCTCAAAGTATTAATAACTGTTAGTGATTCTAACATCATGTTTGAATTAATACTTTTCATAAGTATATTTATCATTTCTGTCTTCAAATTTCTAGATCTTTATCCTCAGAATGGGCATTTACTTTTCCAAAAGGGTGATTTAAAACATACAAATACTCACATGTACAAGCACACCCATACCCACACATTCCAAATTAGCTTTTGGATTTCAAAAAACACATAGAAACTACAAATAGGCAGTTTATCAATTTATCAGCGCCCCAGAAAAGAGCAAAACATGAGGTAGAGAATGCTAATAAACTTTATGTGGACTGAAATAAATTTGCTTCACTGATAATAGATTTAAAAAATCTTGTTAAATTCCAAGGTATTTTAAAATATAAATCAAAACATTGAGAAGTCATTTGGAAACTGAGATATTTTTTCTTTTACTTGGGACACCTGCTATATACAAATACTTTACTGAGTGGCTCTAAACTATAGTATATGTCTATACTATACAGAAATAAGTGATATGTAGTTGCCTATAATTATATTTTCATTGTCACTCTGGTTTTTGTTATCTAGAGTTAATATTTATCTTATATTTTCATTTACTTTGTTTCTAAGTTGTATGTTTCATTCAATTCCCATATGCCTGTGATGTATCTACATAAATGTTTTTAGTCAGCAGATGGATATATGACTTTCAATCTCAATTACTTGCTACACTAAAGAAAAAGATAATGTAAGCCGGGCGTGGTGGCGCACACTTGTAATCCCAGCATTCGGGAGGCTGAGACCTGAGGATCCAGGTTTGCTACCTAGTGAGTCACTCCGCAAGTTAGTGAGACTCGGTTTCAAAATAAAGAATAAAAAATAGGGCTGGGGGTATAGCTCGGAGGTAGAATGCCCCTGAGTTCAATCCCCAGTACTGAGGGGAAGAAAAAAAAGATAATGTAGCACTGTAATTTCAGTTGTTTTCTAACATTACTGAAGCTGGTTAAAACTTTGTTGATTTGAGATCTGCGCATTGTAAACACATGAAAGAATTCTGTGAAATGGTCAAACTCAAAACTAGTCTTATGGAACAGATTATTTATCAAGTTTTCTTAATACTACCTTAAGGTAAGTGTGTGTGTGTGTGTGTATGTGTGTGTGTGTGTGTGTGTGTGTGTGTGTGTGTGTGTTACTAAGGATTGGACCCAGAGGTAACCTACCTCCGAGACTTTATAAGCATCAGTCATTAAACTATATTTATGTAAAACTAAAGCTATTTTTAATTAAAAGCTTGCCCACACCATGATTATAAACTAGAAAATACAATAAAAGACTACATTTACAATAGCAATGAACATTTTAAAATACTTAGGAATAAATTCAACAAAAATATTTAACGTGGGTTAAGGAACCCAGTAAAATAAAGAAACAAGTTCTTAGACTGTGAACATATAACTTCTTGAGTTGGCAGAGAAATGAAAACCAAATTATAATGAAGACCCGAGTGATGCTAAGAATTATTAGAAATAATATAGTATTATCAATGTTTTAAAAATGAACTTTGCTAAATAACAAAGTACATAAAACTATCACCCAAGAGATTCAAATTTTAAATAAAAGTTTCAAAGGTGGTTTTATGTTTTCTTAATATTTCTTGTTTGTATTTTCCCTCTCTACCCCCCCGTTTTTTTTTTTTCCTTTTAAAATTAATGCATAGTACTTTCAAAATAAGTTATTGAGCCAGGTTTGGTAGTGCATGCTTGTAAACCCAGTACTTGGGAGGCTGAGACAGGCAGATCACAAGTTTGAGGACAGCCTTAGCAACTTAGTGAGTCCCTCTGCAACTTAGTGAGACCCTGTTTCAAAATAAAAGAATAAAATAGGGTTGGGGATGTAGCTTGGAGGTAGAATGCTCCTGAGTTGAAACCTTAGTACCATACAAAAAATTTTTTTATATATTAAAAAGGAAAGGCAGTGATAGGTACACAAGTTAAATAGTTCCAAAGTTCCTTCCTTCATGGTTTTTCTATCATATAGGATAATAATAATAATGAACTTTTTTTGTTTTTAGCCTTTTAACCACCACTACAGCAACAATAAAACTGCCAAGAAAGCAAAAGTGTTACATAATTAACCAATTTAGGAATGGAAAAAAAAAAATCCAGCACTAAGTTATCTGACAGAAACAGCACAGAGAATAACAAAAGAATGGAAATCTTGTTGGTCAAAAGAACTTACACAGGATCCTTGCAGTGGATAATTAAGCAGTTTTGGCCCCCCCAACATGTTGCATTTGTTTGAAACCAAATTTATTTTTCTTAATATATCTGTGAAATAGAAAAATTACATCTCTATGAACTAAGGCAAAGGGAAATCATGTGACTTGTTTGAAATTATACAATTAAGTCAATGGCTGAACTGTAAACAGAACACAGGATATCCAACTGCTAGTCTGCTGCTCTAACTAATGGATCATGCTCCCTGCTATGTAATAGGACTGTTTCCTTTAATTACAAATTCTTCATTCTCCATCAGATTATCAGCCAGAGGCTTTATCATTAGTTTTGCTCTTCTTCATTCTTGGCACCATTCCAAGAATATCAGATTTCCATGATAAATATAAAGACTAGACAGGCTCAGTAGTGAATGCCTGGAATCCCAGTACCTGGGAGGCTAAGACAGGAGGATCACAGGTTCAAGGCCAGCCTCAGCAACACAGGGAGACCTTCAGCAACTTAGCTGGATCCTTTTCCAAAATATGAAAACAAAATTTTTTTTAAAGATTGAGGGTGTAGCTCAAAGGTAGAATGCTTCTGGGCTCACATAAACATATATAAAGACCACTACTTATTGCATCATATGAAATATGAAAATTCCAACTGCCTGTGGCAAGGATACTTCAACAAATCTGTACTTAATGATATATTTATAGGTAGAATTTAAATTTTAAAGGCATTTTTGCTTGATTAGTGACCTGGACAAAATGAATTTCATTTTTATATAATCATAATATCAATGCATTTAAAACCTGACAGCGCACTATATACTCTCATAAGTCAACTATTGATATATGTGACTTGTATGTAAAAATCTGAAAGGCAGCAGATTGTTAATGATATATTTTATAGGACATGTTACATTAGGAACTAGAATAGAATACGATAAAAATCATGAGGTTTTTTTTTTTTTTTTTTTTCCTTACATTCTGTGCTAAAATCTACAAAAGAGAATTTACTGGGTAAACAAAATAAATATCTTTAAAGAGGTATTTAGGCACTTGTCTTTGAGAAGCACTTTGTGTTTCTTTGGCACATATTACAGTAGCAATAGTAGCAGCAGCCTTGCCCTTGGTGTTGATTTCTTACTACTCTAAATGTCTCTTCTGAGCCAGAATACACTGGCTGTTGCTGATCATGCTGTGAGACACCTGCACTGGCTACTAGGCTTGTCATGACGCACAAAACCCTACCATCTTCAGCTTGACATTGTGCAAGTTATAATTATTCATCCAAATGAATATGTCAGAGCAGCAGCAGCAGACCTCTCATCAGAGCAAAAGAAAAATACATCAAAACATTATCAACTCAGCAGGAAGACAGGGACCATAAGGAAAATTACCCATTTTTAATATGGATGCCACAAAGCCATTCCTATTATATTACAAAAAGAAAGGAAAATAAAGATCTTCCAAGTTTAAAGTCTAGAAACACTGAATTCAAAGGGGAAATGTACAACAGTAGAAAAAAAAATTAATCAATTATCTGAAACCTACTCACAGTCTCTTAAATATAACTTCAGTATTAGATTAGAACAGTAACGCTCATGTTGTGTAAGTACCACAAATGCTTAAAAAATGTTAAACTAAAAATGAACTCCCACCAGCAGAACTATTTCCAGCTAGTCAATGAAAAAGGATCACAAATAAGCAAAGTCACTTCATATTGCTTCTTTCAAAATATAAAATTAATATTGCCAGCACATCTAAAAGATTCAAAGAATTCATACTGCTGGTACCATTACCAAAATCCTTATGATACACAGCAAACTCTTATAGATAATAGTATTTTTTGAAAACTTTAAAAATTTTAATGTCATGTGTAAAAGAAAAGCTGAAATTACCCCTGCAAGTCCCCACAAATGAAGACGACATCTCCAAATTAAATGCAAATGTAATTTTAGAATGCTATCTTATTTGAATAACTGAAAAAATTATAAATTTTATAATGAACTATAGGAATATATCTTTTCAGAACGAAATAAGGTAGATTTTCTTGAGACAAAAAAAAAAAAAAAAAAGCAGAAACCACAAGGAAAAGACTGATAAATGTGACTGCATTAAAAGACTTCTCTATGACAAGACATATCATATACAAAGTTAAAAGATGGTGTCACAGGGAGAAGATATTTATATCTCATATAACAAAGCATTACTATCCAACATAAATATGGAATACTTATAATAAAAGAAAAATATTTCAACTAGGCAAAGATTATGAACGTAATCATGATTATCAATTCTTGATAAAATGAGGGTCAAACTAAGATCAGAATACTGGAGAAGATTTGGAAAAGTAAGAATAATTATGAACTGCTGAACAGGAATATAAGCTTACATAACCAATTGGGGAAGGCAATTTGGCAATAATTAGTAACCTCAAAGAGGCACAATCCCTACAATCCAGCATTTTTAATTCTAGGAATACTAAAGGCTCAAAATATGTGGAAGAAAACATGTAAAGGTGTTCACTGCAGGCTGCTGGTAAGAAATTGTTAATAACCTTACTAATAGAGCAACAGATAAATTAACTGTTTGATGGACATAATGAAAAAATATATAGGATTTTAAATAATGTATTAGGCAGAAATAAATTGTGGATAAATCATTAAAACTACTGTGTAAAAAAAGTCAATCTGCAAATATAGCAAATGTATTGGTAACAAAAAAAATATGCTTGGATAGCACACACATTAATATCAGGGAAACAGATTTCACTTAAAAAGGGAGAAAATCAAAAAGGAAATAAGGGAGTGGGGTCTGTGCTATTCCCAGAAGATTTTCTTTCTAAGAGACAGAGAACTAGAGCTACATCTGATGCAAGAATGACAAAATATTAACATATGTCAGGTTTGAATTGTGGATAAAATGGAATCTTAATTTTTTTCTGTATATTGCTAAGAATTTTCACTGTATTCTGTAGCTTTAAAAAAATTTATAATATCCAACTACTACTAACTAATCCTATGTTTTCTTGGTACTATTACAAAAAAGAAAACATTACTTAACTGAATCTAAACTTGCATCTGCATTAACAATATAGTTACCTCACACTTACATGTACAAGGCATTAAGCTGACGTTAAGTAGGGATACAAAATCTAAAAGAAACTACCCTCAAAGTTACTCCAATCCAGTAGTTACAAAGTCATTTTGATGTGATGCAAATTTTTTCATAAAGCCTGGGGGAAACTTATATAGTCATCTAAATTAGGAAAAAAAAAAAAAAAACTGAGAAACTCATCACTACAATTCAAGTTTGGAAATGTGATGTTAAAGTGTACTTTATAGAAAACATCTGAACAGAGTAAAACAATCTAGATACAATATATTCATTAGCATTATTTCACTTTTTTAAGACAGAAGATAAAGCTCCCAGCATCAAACAGAAAATGTATATTTAAAAACACAAGTCACACAAGTTATACAATTCCAATTCTTGAAAAGAAAAAAAAAAAATCAGTGCATTATTTACAAAATTCTAATATATATCAAATAACTAAAGTAAATTACAGTTGTTGTTTTTTCCCTTTTCCCCTCAGCTTTATTGTGCATGTTTTTTGATTTCCATTGGGGGAAGTACGACTTCTTTGTTTAAAAAAAAAAAAAAACAAAAAAAGGGGGAATGATTTTTTTAATGGACTTGGTACACTGTAACCATACATCATATTGAGCTTTGATGTGATTTTTTAGTAAGCTTGTATGATCAAAATTATATTTTTACTTTCACAAGACTAAATCTTATAAATCTTTTTCTAAACTAAACTTTATAAAATGTAAAGACTAATTTCACATATAATTATTTTTATTTATGTATAGCTTAAAATGTAAGCATGCATTTTTATTTAGTCAAAACTTCCTAACAAAAGTATGGGTAGCATCCACTTTAAAACATTACTGTTTGTTTTCTCTCTGGCTAAGAATAGAAATATTTTTTCTTTTTATCAACTACAGTTTACTTGGTGAAATAAGGATCATGTCTATCATTAGACTATTCTATGAATTCAAGTAACCGCATTCTGCCACATCTTTAAAAAAACACATGCATGAAAATCTTTGAACATACTATCATATCACCTAGTAACTCTATAGTTAACACTTTAAATATACTTCTAAAAACACTATCTTGTTAGATATCATCAATGTACTGAGAAACTAAATTGACAGAAGTAGGAAATTCTTCTATAATCTTTACTCCAAGTATGAAGATACTAAAGAACATTATAGAGAGGATATACATAGTATAAGTTTAAGGATAAACTAGGGTCAAACACTGTAACATCATGAAAACTGAGTATAAATTCTCCTCTGATAAAAATTCTCTGATACAATGGCATCAGTGTTAAAAATTTTAACAATATGAAAATTTCTACCCACTTTTCCACTTACTGCTTTATGTTTTCTAAAAAGTTTTTTAATGATTTAAATTTAAAGGAAAACTGTATATCAATAGAGTTAAAATGAAATTTAAAAATCTATACAGGCTGGATAGTATGTGTGTGCGTGTGAGTGCATGTGTATGTAGAGAGAGCACATGTGCATAAGCAAGGAGAAAATGGCCAAATTAACTATTAGAAAATATGAATGAAGCATTATAGAAGGATCTTTATAAATGAATGCTTAAGGAAAACTAGAAAAAAAAGAGATCACTTTATAATCTATAATGGCTACTTGACTAAAAGGAAAATACTTTGTAAAGAAACTTAAAAGTTTACCTGAGGTGTCCAGAAAACAGAAAATGGAATAGGAAAATCCACCAAACAATCTGGTGATTCTGCAGGATACTGTGAAAAAGCATAAAAATTGGTCATTTCTGCTTTGATGTGACAATTTCACATGAGGTATTTTAGAAAACCTACATCTATTAAGAAAATTATTGTAACTGCAAATGTAGTATATGTAAGTATTTTGATTTTACTATTATACTGATGTTGAGATCTGATTAAGTTAACCTTATACTCATGAGGTACAGTTTGGTAAATTGAGGTGCCTAAACAGTCAGTGTTGAGCAAAGAGTAATAAAGTAAGTTGTCATCAGCTTGGGTGCTAATGTTATGATTTGAGGGGTGAATCAAACTGGATCTCAGCTCATCCTCAAATTGAGAGATCAAACTAGTTCATATTTAATTTAATGTACTCTCAAATAGCTTCAGTCACCCTTCAAATTATCAGTATCTGCTTAAAAAGTTAAGAAATGCAGAGCAATGATTACATGTAACTATCAATTTAAAAATGACTTTCTATATAAAAGCAATTATTTTAGCAAGGAGATAAATAAAATATGAAATATCTTCTGATTTATTAAGGAAAATAAAAAACAGGTTTTTTGTTTTTTGGTTTTTTTTTTGTGGTACTGGGGATTGAACTCAGGGGCATTCTACCTCTGAGCTATACCCCCAGCCCTATTTTTTATTCTTTACTTTGAAACCAGGTCTCACTAAGTTGCAGAGTGCCTCACTATATAGCTGAGGCTGGCTGGGAACCCCGATCCTCCGGTCTGAATGCTGGGATTACAAGCGTGCACCACCACATCCGGCACATTAACAGTTTTAAGCAGGAAAATATTTTCAAGGTTGGTAAGTATTAGAAAATGAATTATTCAAGTAGTTACATAAATGTGATAGTCATGAGAACATATCAGGTTTCTAAGTTTAACGAAAACAAAACTTTTTCTTAAAATCAATTTTCTTATTAGAGAATTTTACTTCATAATAATACTGGAATCCAATTAATTTTGGCATCTTCAAAGTCACAAGTAATTAAAAACACTCATTTCCACTAAGAAGATAAACTTAGTAAAAGAAAATTCATCTTAGGAAAACTTTCACTTAGCAAACTAAAACAAGTTCTAAACCTTCGCTTTTTTTCAACCTGTTTTTCATTATTTCACTGAAAAAGCCAAAAGGATAAAAAAAGCATCACTATTATTTAACAAACACCAGCACATTCAAAGCTGATGGTTTCAAAAGAATTAACACTTTACTACCATTATCAGTTAGCTAAAAAGAAATGATATCAATGTACACTGAATAATACTATCTGGCTATGTAAAACTGATAGCACAAAGATGAATACATGGGAAACTATATAAAATACTACAATTCTTAAATTCTGAAAAAGAAAAAAGATCAGGTTGAGATAGAAGAGTCTATTTCAGACAATTCAAAATATAAGATGGTATACTTCAGAGTGTAACTCTGTAATCCCTGGAAAAAACAATTTGTACTCCATATTAAAAAGTTATACACTCAAAGGAAATGCAGGCAAAGACCTC
>PVLC010024557.1:0-24441 GCA_004027655.1 Graphiurus murinus | reverse complement strand
CCTTCCTTCCTTCCCTCCCTCCCTCCTTCCTTCCTTCCTTCCCTCCTTCCTTTCCTTCCCTCCTTCCTTTTTCTCATTCTTCCTTCATTGAACCTAGAGGCATTATACCCTCAGTCTCTTTTTGAAACAGGGTCTTGCCATGTGGCTGAGCCTGGTCTTGAACCTGTGATCCTCCTGTGTCAGCTTCCCAAGTACTGAGATTACAGGCATGCCATTGTGCTTGACTTGTGTTCGTTTTCTGTTGCTGCATAATGAAGTACCACAGACTTTGCAACACTGATAATAAAAGTGTGCTATCTTACAGGTCTAGTGGCTCTCAAGTCTTAGCACAGGTTGACTGGCATTTCTGCTCAGTATCTCACCAGGTTAAATCTGAAGTGCTGATCGGGCTGCAATCTCACTTCTCATCTGGAGTTCAGCCTCCTCTGCAAGCTCCATTGGGTTGCCAATAGAATTCCGTTCCCTGTGACTATAGGGACCAAGGTTTTCATTTGCTTACTGGTTCTCATCCTGGTTAAATCTGATACCTAAGAGACTGCGCTCAGACCCTAACCATGTAGCCCTCGCAGTGTGTCAGTTTATTTCTTCAAAGCCAGTGGTATGGTCTATCTACAGTTGGCTAGGATGGCATGTTATGTAATATAAAATAATAATGGGAGTGACTCACCCATCACCTTTGTTACATAGCATAAATTGACCAAGAGAGTGACTAGCCCAGCTGGGTGTGGTGGGGCAAGCTTGTAATCCCAACATTTGGGAGGCTGAGACAGGAGGATCCGGTTCACAGCCAGCCTCAGCTACCTAGTGAGGCACTCCGCAACTTAGTGAGACTCGGTTTCAAAATAAAGAATAAAAAAAATAGGGCTGGGGTATAGCTCAGGGGTAGAATGCCCCTGAGTTCAATCCCCAGTACTGCAAAAAAAAAAAAAAAAAGAGTGACTAGCCCATAAAATTCATAGATCCTGTCATCACTCAAGAGGAGGAAAGTTCTGGGGAAAAGCCCTCTTCTTGGATCATTGAAGTCCCTTTTAGAATTCTGCTTACCACAGTGGCTGTGTGTGAGGTGAGAGGATATACTAGGAATTGAACTCAGAGGTATTTTACCTCCAAGCTATACACCCAGCCATTTTTATTTTATTTTTTATTTTGAAGTAGGATTTTGCTAGGTTGCTGAAAGTTGTGCTAAATTACTGTAGTTGATCTTGAACCTGCAATCCCTCTGACTCAGCCTCTCAAGTACTGAGATTAAAGTCCTGTGTCACCATGCCCAGCTGACAGTATTTTCTTTGAATATTATAGGTCTTATAAAGTCCAAATGCTCTGAAATTTAAAAAAAATATTTTTTTTATAAAATCTGAGCAGAACTGACATAATTTATACTATTCTGTCAATCTAATTAGTATTTTCCTATATTTATTGCCAGAATATAAATGTACTTGAGAATAGAGTATAATATGTATATACTGTTATATAATTATTATACACCATGAAACACCTCACTGAAGGTATTCAGTAGTATATACTGAATATGTGCAAATTATCTTTCTAAAATCTTAAATACATTGCCCCCCCCACATTTTTCAGATAAAAAAATAAATTAAATATACTAAAGTTCTCTTGAAAAAAAAATTCATTAGGAAAGGGACTATTTCAAAGGTATGAAAACCTTGGGGGTAAACTCTTGCTGATTTAAATGACTTTTGCCAGGATAAAGATAGTGAAAGACAAAGACTAAACCAATATTGTTTATTTATACTTCAAAATTGAGTTAATTTGTCCCAATTTCATTGCTGACACCTTTGAAACGGAGGACAATATTAATAAGGCTGCATGTTATATATTAGGTAAAGGAAAAGACTCCTCTTACTACTTTTTTTCAACACCTTATAAAAAGACACATTAGGTTTGTGGTTGTAAATTGTAGAACAAAGGAGAGTTGTCTTTTATTTCCTCAAAATGCATGGTATAGTAAAACAAGATATTTCTTATGAACTTATTTACCTCATCATTTTCTCTTTCCTCTTACGCAAAATATCTGTCTGGGCTTCAGGGCAAAACCCGTTTCACTTAAGAGCCCAATTTATCCATCTAGATTTGAGTCAACTAATAAAAATTTTATATGCTTATTGCTCTCCCCTCTCAGATTTCAACCTTAAATCAGTAAGTAGTTATATTTACTGAAGGAATTACCATATTTTAAAGGAGAAAAAGTATATATCTTGGTGACAATAACTAGGAAAACAAAAAGTTCCCCTTCTGTGTCTATTAATGCTAAATCTAAAATGTGAGATGGGGAAATGCTTGTAGCCAAGAAAGAAATGTAAATTGGACTGTCACCAAACTCCCTCTCCTCCAAAATGTCTTATAATTTACATGTATTATATGTGAACTTACAAGCAACACTATAACTCGTTCTTTGAAAGCAATGCTTGAGTTAATTAAATGAGCTCCTAGGAGAGCAGAGATTTCTCATTAGATCTCTGCTGCAGTCAGGTCGGACTTTGAGAATTAATTCAGGATATTCGATTCCTCATAATGAGCAGAGGGATCTTACAGAAGCTTTTTTTTTTTTTTCTTAAATGTCATTTCTACAATGGATTGTCATGCAGCTTCTAAACTGCTAGTTAAAATGATATACCCCTTTGTCTAAATAGTGACAAAGTAGTCAGTCAATCAAGCCAGTTAAGTCAAAGTACTGCTATTTACATTAAAGAAAATAAATCCATCAAGTTGTTTAAGTACAAAACAAAACAGAAGAGTGGTTAATGGATTTTTTTCAGTCTTCAGTAGTCATATAAATAGTTTATTGTCATGTAAACAAATCAGGTAAAAGCCTAAAAGGAAAGATAGCAGAGCTGATAATTTGCTTGAATTTAGAGTCACTACAAGAAATGTTTCAAAGTGCCATTAAAAATACAACTTTTTAGTGACATACACTTGCAATCCTGGTACTTGGGAAGTAAGACAGGAGGATCACAAGTTTATGGGCAGCCTTAGCAACCTGGGAAGACACTAAGCAACTTAGTGAGATCTTGTTTCAAAATAAGAAAATAAAATAGGGGTGGGGGTGGACCTCAGAAGTGAATGGCCCTGGGTTAAATCCCAAATACAGCTTTTTAGATTTTTTTCAATTTAAAAGAGCATGTATTCAAAGATACCAACATATCAGAACTTCTTAGTCCATGGATCTAAAACATATGGTAGGCCAAATCAGATTAGTGTTAGAATATGGGGATTGACAGCATTCTCTTCCTAAGGACCTTGCTAAGGAGTACACTAGAGTAAGTCTTGTCTAGGTCATTGGTATTCTTCAGAAGATAAACATGGAAATAATTTGGCAAAGCTGGAGTTCCATTTAGAGGTCCGGATGATATAATAGAGAAGGGATTAGAAACAAACAGTGCAGAGAGTGGTGCTACAATATTAAAATGATGATGATTTATGATTTGCATTTACCTAGTTGCTGGTGATATCAAATATTTTTTCATATATTTTTCAGCTATTTGTGTTTTTGAGAAGTATTTATTCAGTTAAATTGTCTATTTATTGAGTTATTTCTTTTCTTGCTGTTAAATTTTCTGAGTACTTTACATATTTTAGATATTAGTCCTCTATCAGTAATAGCTGACAAGGATTTTTTTTCCTCTATGGGCTCTTTCTTCACATTCTTTATTGTGTGTGTGTGTGTGTGTGTGTGTGTGTGTGCGTGTGCGTGCACCAAGGTTTTAATTTCATTCCATCTCATTTACTGATTGTCAATTTTATGTCCTGAGTTTTCAGAGTCTTATTGAGGAAGTCTCTGTTAGTGCCTATATGTTGTAGAGATGGTCTTATGTTTTATTCCAGTAATTACAAATTTTCTGGTCTAATTTTCAGGTCCTTGATCTGTTCTGAGTTGACCTTGGTGCAGGGTGTAAGATACACCTCTAGTTCTAATTATATCATATTCTCTGACATATCTTTACTAAAAGTTACTGGGTTTGGTAAAAACAAAGGCCTGATTTTTATATATTAAACTGCTTTTTCTGCAATTAATATAATATGTAAAACGATACACTTTGATGGTTAAAAAGTTCTGAACATTAATAGCATTTTCTAAAATGCTTGTTTGGCCTAAAAGGAAATTAATTGTATCAAATAAATCTTGGATTCTGGGTTGCATAAAAATAATCCAAGCCTTTTAATATAGCTTCTTTGATAAGTAGAGGTTCTACTGCTAAAATGTAGACAGGTTAGATTCTTTGGGAAGATCCTTCCTTAAAACATTTTTTTCATGTTTTCTTCCAGTCCTATCACCTCAAGGCCCCAGGTTCACTGACTTCTCAAAAAGGCTGAATCTTTTAAGAAACAAGAGTTGAAATGTCATTGACTCCCTTACAGTGACATTGAGGAGTATAGCATTATTTTTTCTAGGATTCTACTGAATACTGAAATAGTCTTATTTCATTCACTAATTAATATATATATATATATATATTAAATATACAAACACATATGTGTGTGTATATATAATATATGCATATATACACACCCCATATATATATATATGTATATATATCAGAGATTACACTCACATGTGTGTGTATTAAAACAGAGGTTTGTTGTGTAACCTCGAAATAGATAAATGGAGTTAAAAACACAAATTTATTTGTGATTCTGAGTAAATTTATTCCTACTTTTGTATCCTATTTATTTATTATCTCTTCATCATTTAAAAGTGAAATGTGAAATATGAAAAAGAGTTAGATTAAAACAAATGTGTCTGACAAGCTTTTGGAATATTAATTTGGAGTTTTTGCTACTATTTACTCTCTTCCATTCTCTTGCAATTCCAAGCAAATAGCTAGAACTCATATATTTTCTTTATCAGGGAATTTTAGAGAACACACCATGGAAATTCTTTAAAAACAAAAGCTCTTTTTGTCTAAAAATTTGAGTCAATTAAAAAGATATGTAAAGTGTCAAGGGTAGAAGGGGAAACTGGATTATCCCCAGTTAGAATAATGCTTGAGAAGGGAGAGATTTCTGGGGAATGGGAAGGGAGGGTTTGCCTAGTTGCTAGGTTAGCCTGGACCTATGCCCTTCCCTATGCCAGGAGATTGTTGGCTATAGCAAAGTTGCTTATACTCTACAAGACATGGAAGACCAGAAACCAAGAGAAATGTCAAACAAGGACCATGGAAACACAAGGTCAGCAATGAGCACAACAAATTGTCTATAGCAAAGCCCATTTATTAGATTTCCAGGCACTTTTTGTAAGCCTCTCTCATAGTGTACAGGGCCTCCAAAACACTAATTAGAATAACTTTCTGCAATCTCAGAAGTATAGAGGGGTTCAGCATCTAACTTAGTTTATTTGGACTTAGTGACAATTTTGAAAAACTATGTACTTTTTGCTAGTTAAGGTTATAGATCTAAATGTATTATTTTGCAAAATAAAGATTGAAAAGAATATTCCCCCAAAGAGAAAGACTTCAAAGTAAATATACAATAATATATGTAATTTAATGAAAAATTACAAACGTAGTAAATAAAATCCTTGCAGAAATCCTCACTAATCCTTTGTTATAAATTAGAAAAATAAGTGTCTATAAGCATCCTGTTTGGAAGTTAATGTGCAAGGCTGGGTATGGTGACACACACTTGTAATCCCAATATTTGGGAGGCTGAGACAGAAGGACTGGAGGATTGTGGCCAACCTCGGCTACTTAGTGATGCCCTCTGCAAAATTAGTGAGACTCTGTTTCAAAATAAAGAATAAAAATTAGGGTTGGGGGTGCAGCTCAGAGTAGAATGCCCCTGGGTTTAATCCCCAGTACCAGAGAAAAAGAAAAAAAAAATACAGAATGAAAATTAGTATACATGGAAGGCATTATAAAGGGAGAATCTTTCTGTATATGTTGGAAAAATACCACTGGTATTAGGGTAAAAACACATGATAGAAATAATGGAGCTGGGCGTGGTGGTGCACACTTGTAATCCCAGCATTCAGGAGGCTGAGACCAGCCTCAGCTACCTAGTGAGGCACTCCGCAACTTAGTGAGACCCGGTTTCAAATTAAAGAATAAAAAATAGGACTGGGGGTATAGCTCGGAGGTAGAACGCCCCTGAGTTCAATCCCCAGTACTGCAAAAAAAAAAGAAAGAAAGAAATAATGGATAGTATTATAAAAATGTAAACAACAAAAAAAGCATGCCTGCATCACTTTCAGGAATTTGGAAATGTGTGTGTTTTCCACATCCAGTTCATATATGACCTAGGGACTGGGCAGGGGTGATGTGATCATTCCATAGAGTCAGTTCCTATGCTAATCCATGATTATTCTGCATATAGAAATAAAAAGTCCCTGTTTTTGTTTGTTATCTATAAGGGGGTTTCACCTGACTGTCCAATACCACCAAGTAATGACCATTTCTTTTAGAAAAATGTTTTAACATTTCCATGTGTTCTACAGAAAATTGTTGTTGTTTTTAATCATGAATTCCTTTAAAAAGAGACTTTAACAGTTCTTAGGAATTTAACAAATTGCATGGCTGTGCTGTCAATTATGACATATTGTAATGAATGGTAATACAAATGAAACATCTGTTTGATCACTCACTGACTACATCTGTTCTGTCACACTTGACACATTGAGAAGGAGTACATGAAACATTCAAGGAAAATTTGTAAACGTGAGTGCTCGGTCACTGATTTTGAAGGATGAGATGAGTTAAGATGTCTAGATCCTTTCAGACTGTATCATGAAAGCAGTAGCCCCTCAATTTGGCCTTGTTCTCCCAATCAGGTCCATCGAATATTGGATCTGTCTTTGCAAATGCATTTATATGTTTTAAAGTAATGTTTAAATATAAATTTATACTTTGTTAAAATATATATTTTTTAATTCCTAAGTTGTGCAATCTACTTTTCAAGTCCTTGGCTACAGCTCTGAATATAACAGAAATGTCCCAGCTCTTGTGGAATTAATGTTCTAAAATACAGATGTGCAAACACAAATAAAAAATAAAAATAAATAAATGCTCCATGTTGTGACACGTAATTTGAAGAACAAAACCAGGCATGAGTCTAAGATCACAGATTATGCCAATTTATACAGGGCGATTAGAGAATATTATTTCTTGCAAAACTTCTTAGAATTAATAATACAAATAGAATCAAATCCACTCTCATACAGAACAACTAACTGTAATGAGAGCTAAAAATCTGACTTGGACACAAAAGCATTTTATGTAGATCTCCTGGATGACTCTATTGAATAAAATTTTGTATGCTGACTTGATCTTAACGTTCTAAGCAGATAGGGTCCTTTAATTTGAGTCAGCTATCAAAACTAGAGACAGTATAACATGTATTTATTATTTTAGGACAAGTCTCTTTCTACATCTTCTACATGGTTTCAGTACAAATACCATTTATGTTTATCTCCAACCCCAGTCACAATTGATAAACAAAGGAAGGGCACCTGACCCAAGCTGGCCAATGAGATTCATTCATAGAATTTTTAGGCCTGGGAACAAAATATATCAAATCAGAGCACGAATTATTACAATAAAAAAAATAAAACAAGTTACTAGCCAAAAAAAAAAAAAATCAGTAATCCTTTGAAATATAAGATGCAAATTTCAGTGACTAGCGGCAGTCATATCCTTGTGTAGAGACCTCTGAAAATCAGAGGAAGTCAGGCTTTCTGAGTGACACAAAAATAATGAATAAAAGGAAGAGGAAGAATAAAAAAGCAGAAAAAACTCTGCTGGTATTTGAATTCCTAGCTCCAATTGTCCCTGAGACCAGCTGCTTTTTCTGTTTTTGGATAATATGAGACACTCAAGTAAATACAACATTTTTGTCTATGGTAGTTTGATGTAAGTATTGGTATCTGTAAACAATGCCCTAAATTATATAAAGACGTTGTATATCACTATATTAGTCAGGGTTATCCAGAGAAACAGGACCAATAGTGTATGCAAATGCATAAATACATAGATTTTTTTGTTGTTGTTTTCTGATAAAGTGGCTTTCATAGTTGTAGAGGCTAGAAAGTCCAAAATCTATAGGCAGTGCAGATGACAGGAGTAGTTAATGTTGCAACTCCTTCCCAAAGGTAGGCTGGGGGCAGAATTCTCTGTTCCTTTGGGAAACCTCAGTGTTTGTTTGATTTTCGTTTGTTTTAAAGCTTCAATTCATGGATGAGACCCACTAAATTATGGAAGATAATATGATTTACTAATTATTGAGTGATATAAATGTTAATCTCATCCAACAAATACCATCACAGCAACATCTGGACACATGTTTGACCAATATCTGAATATTGTGACTCAACTAAATTGACATATAACATCAACCAGTTTCAAGAACCAAATATGGTAGTTATTTTACTCTGAGGTTATTGTACTGAAAAAAAGTTATGAGCCACACATACATGGGCACCTGACATTTTTTGAAGGTGAAAAGGTAATTCAGTGCAAGAAGAAGAATCATTTTAATGAAATGCAATGGAATACTTGGAGATCCATATACAAAAATATAAACTTTGATCATTCTATATACAAAAAGTTACTCAAAGTAGATCAGTAGGCCTTTAGGTAAAATCTAAAACTTTAAACTGCTGGTTGAAAAAATAATAGAAAAAAATTGTGACCTTGGGTTAGGTGGAGTTATAAAACCAAACAGCAAAAGCATAATTAAAGAAAGTAATAATTGGAATTTAACTTTCAAAAGTAAAGCTTCCTCTCTCAAAGATGCTGTTAAAGAAAAATTGAACAATGGAGTGAGAGAAAGTAATTGCAAACCATGTACCTGATATATGACTTCAATCCAGAATATAAAAAGAACTCTTAACATGCAGTTCGAAGAAAGCAGCAAATATAAATTCTTAAATGGTCAAAAGTGTGAATATATAATTTATCAGGAAAATATACACATGACAAACATATAGTATGCTTTACATCATTTCTCATTATTAAAATGAAAAATTGCAACCCCAAGGATGTACCGCTACACAATTATCAGAATGATTAAGATTTAAAAAACTGACTTTATCAGCTGTTGGTAAGGATGTATAGGTTCTCTAACTGATAATCTGGTAGTGGAAAAGTAAAATAGTACAACTGCTTTGTAAAAAAAAATTGGATAATTCCTTTAGAAATAAGCATACACTTACCATATGATCCCAAGGTTCCAATCCTAATATTTACCTAAGAGAAAAGAAAGCATATGTTTGTATAAACACTTGTGCATAAATGTTATAGTAGTTTTAATTGCAATATTCCCAATTTGAAAACCATCCAAATGTCCATTCGCAGGAAATTTGTGATATAGTCCTACAATGGAATACCATTCTACAATAAAGGAATGAAATACTGATGTACATGCTGAAGAACCTCAAAAGAATCATACTAAGTGAAAGAATAGAAACTAAAAAGAGTATATACTGTTTGCTTAAATTTATGTAATCTTGAGAAGGTGCAAACTAATCTGTAGTGACAGGAATTGGGGCATAGATTCCTAGAGGATGTTAAGAGGTGAGGCCAAGGTGAACAAACTGGCATGAGGAAGCTTTTGAAGATGATGGCTATATTCATTCTCTTCATTGTGGTGATGGTTTCACAGGTGAATTCCTATGTCAAAATTTATCAAATTATATATTTTGTATCTGTGCAATTTTTTTTGTCTCTGTAACACCTTAACAAACTTATTACAAAATAAACAATACTATCATAGTAAAAATGTTAGATGACTAGTGCTTGAATTAAGGTGATGATATAGTTCATGGAAAAAAATAGATAAAGTATATATTGTTGCAGTAGAGCCAGTGTGATTGAAGTGAGAGAAATAGTGGGATAGAGGATGGCTCCCAGTGTTGAGGCTCAAGAAGCTGGGTAAACTGTTGCTGCTCTTCTAAAACATTTATTGTAGTCTTCAATTTCCAAATTCTGTAGAAAGGCCTCAGTAGTAGTGACAGTAGAAAGAGGAGGTCAGCAAACAGATGATCCCACCCAACTACTGATTCTCTTTCTCTCTTCTTCTTCACCCTTCAACGTATAGGTCTCCTTTTTTGTTATTGATGTTCTTATGATGTTTTCTATTCTGAGGTTTTATGCGGAAAATTAATTTATCTTCTAAACAGGACTTTAAAATTGCCTCACTAGCATCTGTGAAAATAGACTATTCTTCCGTTCATCCTTGAAAAAAAATGAGAATGATAATCTAAAAATATTGGCATAATATTAGGACAACTTGATGCCCATTGTTTTGTCCTGCTCCATTCTACACTACCACGTGCATTAATTTTATTTCCACAATTGTGTAATAAGGGTAGTAGCAACCTCAGCTGATAGGAAAAAGGAACAAGATCAGAAAGGTTAGGCACAGGAACAATTGGGATGATATTTAATCTACTTCTGACAACCAAGTTTATGTTCTTTTCTTTAATGTACAGAAAATCTCCTAATAGTGACTCATAGAAAAGTTTAAGTTCTATTTTCTAATATATATTATATTAATATATTCTAGTATATATTATATATTTTATATATATTATCTAATTTCTAATATATAAATAGAAATTATATATACATATATCTTTAATGGAAAGCAGTAATGAAGTTAAAATAATATTTTAGTAAAATATCTTACAGATGTATCATGCTAATTTCAAGCTTCCTTGAAGTTATCATAATTAGTGTAAAGGGCATGTGTACAGAGTTTTACAATTCATGAGTAAGCACTTGTAAGGGATAAATGACAATTTAATAACTAGGGATCTTTTAATATTCTCTGATAAATTTATTATAAGTTAGAGTGTGTTGTTTCCTTAAGACTGTTTAATGTGTATATGATATATATGCATTTCCTTGGGATAGGAAGGGGATATATATTTTTAAAATACCTAGAAAATCCTTCCAATGACTAGTACATGTACTGCAGGATCAGACATTTTAAAGGTTGAAGATCTACTAGAAGGATATACATATTTTATGAAGAAGAAATAAGAGTTAGGTAATATAACAGCATTGGAATAGACAAACTATCATGAGGACTATAGAAAAAAAGTAATTATTTATTCACATGTTTTTTCTATTTCAGCACAGTTAATACCTACAGGCCTGCAGAGATGTTCAAAGTAGTCCATTATTTAAATATTTCAAATTTTGTTGAGAGAATTGGATGTATATAAATAAAAATATTCAATAATGTTCTATCAATTGAGCTAGCTCTTCTGAACTACATACTTAAATGTACTACAATATTTGCTTCACAAAACACTGCAAATATTTCAAAGATATAATAGCATTGTTCCCAATACTATCCTGACTAATAATATATAATCGGAAGTAATGAGTGGCTGGTAAGTGGGGATTGATTAAGAATATCCGGTATGCACATATGCTGAATAAACAGCCATTAAGACACTTTTTGTAGAAAACTATATTGGGAAGTAGGATAATGTTCACAGTACATCATAATCAGATAAAAGGAAAATGTTGTAGAATGGTATTTCAAATATTATCAAAATTTCATTGAAGCAAGACTGTTAGTAAAATTACTAGATACAAATACATAAAAATAGAATTATTGATGAGTAGAGTGATGGAGGTTGATGCTCATTTTCTTAATGCTTTTCTTATTTTTCTTCAGTGTTACAGTAAGCATTTGGTTATATTCAGAAAAAATTTTGAAGGAATTAATTAAATACCTAAGGCTATATAATAATAGTAATAAGCCATGAGCCTATAAAATTGAATACTTTAGTGTGTGTATTCAGCACCATTATTCCGTGGTTACAGGAGCTTAAGTATATATGAACACTGTAATCATCTAGAGATTTGTGCCTCCAAGTGTAGTCCTCAGCTCAGCACCACTAGCATTACCTGGGTGACACCTGATAGAAACTATACCTCCCAGGCCCTGCCCATTTTACAAGGTTTCTCAGATGCATGCACATTCAGTTTAAGATGTCCTGCTCTACAATACAAAAATTTTTATCTAGAAATGTTATTTTTCCTGATTTTGGCTGAGTACTGAGAATACACTAGAGCATTTAAAAATAATTACATAAAATCCTAGCTAGATAGTATTACATAACAACTTTGTTGGTTGACAGGTCTGTTTTTAGGCAAGGCAAATTATTTTGAGATATTTTTATGGATGCAAAAGATGCTAATTATCACAATCTTATAGAAAGTACCTGGTAACAGGCCAAACAAAAGTCATATAACAATTTTAATTATCCTAGGAATCATATTAAATAGAAAATAAAAAGATACAGTTAAATTAATGATATATGCTAGACATAGCAAATAGACTCAGAATATTAACATTTTAATATGAAATCAATGTAAAAATATTCAGGGAATATTTTACTGTTTTGAACTTAGTGTTCAAAATCTGGTGTGTACATCTTAAGTGCAGACTAGTTAAGTGATAAGTAGTCATATAACTAATGGCTATTACATTGCATAGCACAGATAGAGGGCATTGGCTTAAATTATAGGTGATGCAAGTCTACTACAACAGAATCTTAGGTCTTTCAGTTGTAATCTATTACTCACTCAGTCATAATATTTAGGCATAAGGAAATGTGCTTAATATAAATGTCTTAAGTAAGCTGAGTGTGGTGTCCCATGTTTGTAATTCCAGTACTTGGGAGGCTGAGAGAGGAGGATCTGGGTTCAGGGCCAACCTCAGCTACTTAGTGAGGCCCTGTTTCAAAAAAAGAACAAAAAATAGGACTGGGGATATAGCTCAGAGGTAGAATGACCCTGGGTTCAATCCCTAGTACTGAAAAAAAAAAAAAAAAACTTAAGTAGTTTCCAAAATAATTAAGGATATGAAAGTTTTTAAATATACTTAACACTTACAATATCATTGATATTTGTGCTTCACAATTTCCTACTCAAGGGTCTAATAACAACTACCTCCACCAAAACTCAGTCCCCATTACCCCAGGTATCCAGCTTGAGGTATATGAGTTCTTGATAATAAAACTAAGTGTCATATATGAAATAGAAGCACTTGTTTTATACGTATAAATGACTAACACCAAATTTAACGGAGTTTTACATAAAGGTAAAATAAAAATTGGCTATTTATTGTTGTCCTCCTTGTGCTAAGCCTGGTGCTTTATACACAGTGGATTAAAAAAAATATATAACTTGACATAAATACAACTGAAGCTATTAAAATATTACTTGTTGGGTGTTGTAATATAATTTCTCTGATATAGAAGTAGCAAATGTTCAGTAAGATAGACATTGGCAGATGCAGCTATAGAACCAAAATATTTCAACTGAATCTGAATATTGCCCCATCCAGAATCTACTCTAGTCATGAGCACTCTAGTCATTTCTAGTTGGACAGCATTGTCACTTGAGATAAAGGAAATAAAAGGGCTGCTGGTAGATTAAAACTAGAGAATGTGCCGATCTCAGAGTAGCCTAGTGGCTAGGAAGAATATAAGCCCTGCAGAGACTCTCATTTAAAACATAGGGTTCCTGATCACTTCATTTCTGTTTAGTCTGGCAACCAGGAGCCCAGGGAGACTCAGCGGATGTCAGTCCTGGGGTGGGAGCACCTGTTTCCTCCCTGTATTCCAGCAGCACTGACCAGTATTCATGGGCAACAGACTTTTGTGGACAATTATAGCAAGGCCAGCTCTTAAGCCACTGAAGAGCAGTACTAAAATAGGATATTCTGGAAGAAGCTTGTCTCTTGACATACTGCAGGCAAATATTAAACTGGAAAAATGCTTTTATATTTACCACATGTATTATATTATCAAACCATTATCATCATATAATTTTTATTATCTTATAGAGTAGTATTATTAAGGATAAAAATATAGATTGAACTAAACTTTCTTACCTCATCTCTCACCTAAATATGAACTTCAAAATATTTCAACTGTTTTTCTGGGGATGTAGTTGAGTGGAAGAGTGCTTGCCTAGCATAAGCAAGTTCCTACGTTCAATCTCCAGCATGCATACACACACACACACACACACACACACACACACACACACACATCCCAACTTGAGGAGAAAAGCTAATTTTCTTGCACCATGGATTATAATTTTGGAATGTACTTTTCCAACTTTTTTGGAATTTGATTCACATATGAAATTGTAGTATTCTCTTAATTTATAATCATATTTTGTCTAATTTTGCAAACAATTTTCAGTCCTACCAACTTCTACTTTACAATTTTATAACGTGGTTTGAAAATATCTTCTTAGCCATTAAAGAGAGACATGAAGGCATATTAAGACAAATCAAGGCCGACCATGGAAGCATATGCTTCTAATCCCATTATTGGGAGGCTGAAACAGGAAGCTCTCATTTGGAACCCAGTGTCAGCAACTTAGGCCCTTCACAACTTAGTGAGACCCTGTTTCAAAATAAAAGACTAAAATAGGGTCAGGGGTATAGTTCAAATATAGAATTCCCCTGGGTTCCATTCCCAGTACTGCCCTCTCCCCACAAAAAATGATAAGATAAGGTATAAAAGATTGAGTCCTGAGAGATCAAAAAATTAATTGTAATCATAACACTGCCACATAAATTACTGTAGACTACCTTTGCAACTTTCCATAATCACACTGTTTCTCATTTCTAACTGAGTCAGATCTGGTTCTAGATCAACAGTTGTTGAGTAAAATTTTCAGGCTATAATATATTTGTGTCAGATGATATTCATAAATATAATAGGCTTTCCTGTATAAAGGAAAAATATGTGTGCAAGAAGGTGTAGAAGTGTTAGATAAAACTATTTGATTTGTATTTTTCAAGGCAAATCAACAAATCTAGCAATAAATTATTAAGACATGTGACTAATTGAAAATCACTTATGATTCAGCTATACTAAAATATCTGATCCCAGTTCTAAAATTATAAGGTCCTAATTTACCATTAGATTTGAGCTTAAACTGCATCTTTAAATGAATCCTAAGAATCAGTGATATAGGCAATGTCACATCCTTCTTTAGCACTGTTTGCATAGTTGATGCATCTGCTAGAAGAAATAATGAAATATTTAATTGCATAATTCTAATAGGAGTTTTGGGAATTCTGTAACTAGAGTATAAGCTTCTTTGACACCTTAGGAAACATTTACTCCTTTAAATCCCTCCCTGTGAGGATAAATGCATTCTTTTATATGACATGTTTACAAAAATTAGACTTCTTAAATAGCATGTTATCACTATCTCTTGTTTCTGATATTTTAGTTGTCAGTTAAAAAACAAATCATCTGAAGAAAGTATCATTAAAGGTTTGCTCATATCCCACTTCACTCTGTTTGTTTTAAGTAAATAGCTATTATCTTCAGGTTATGAAGTCATCCAATTGCAAATTCAAGTGACACTGGACAGAGTAAGGTAGATAACTGAGGCTGCTATATCAGGGTACGGACTGAATTCAAAATTTTAATTTCCATTACATTCTTAAATCCTTTTGGAAAAATGCGAACCTTCAGTCTCCTTGAAAAATCATAAGTCATCCATTTATCTCCATTTTGAGCTCAGGCCACCAACATTTCTCACCTTGATTACTGCAAAGGCCTCTTAAATGGTGTCTCAACACCAGTGTATCACTCAAGTAATCTGACATTCGCCCTGCAGCCAGGGGATTAGATTGAAGACACATGAACTCACTCTGCATAAAACGATTGCCTGGCTGCAGGGTAACTGCAGACTCCTTGGTATCTAAGATCCTTCTTCATCTAAACTCTGCCTCTCTCTGTAGCCCCAGTGACTTTTGATTCTTCCTCTGCCACAGCCAGACTGAGTCAGGAAGATCCTATCACATGTTTCTGAAGGATTGCTTGATATAAATACAAGAAAATGGGGGCCAGGCAGGCTGCAGAATAGTAAAGAACACAATCCCTGGCTCCAGCTTATGTCTGAATCACAGCTCTGCCATCTTCTAACTGTGCTATTTAGGCAAGTTTTTGACTTTTCTATGTCTCTGTTTCCTCCTCTCTGAAGTGGTAATTAAGTAGTACCTACTTGAGAGTTCATGCATGTAGAGTGTGTAAAATCTTTTGACACCTAGCTGGCATTATGTAATTGTTGTTGCTGCTTATTTCACTTTTTCTGGCACACTCTTCTACTCTTTGCTGGACAGATTTTTTTTTTTTTTATCATGCTTCCTTTAGCTCTCATCTTCTCTTTATTTTTGAATCTTCTTATTTAGATTAAGTGTTCAAGTGATGGGAACATATATGTTTGTATCACTTTGAATCTCACTATGATGTGTCATTACATTGTACCAGAAAATATATAAAGTGTTCCTTACTATATACATTTATTAGTGCATTCTAATCATACATCAGAGTGAGGTTATAAGTGATATAAAGATACATATACACAACACCTGCTATATTTCCCTCCAGTTCCCACCCTGCTATCACCCCTCTTCATACATATTAGTTAATTGGTATTGATATTTTCACATATAGACATAGTGTTATTTGAATTGTTTCCTTCATCAAGCCCCCTTTTTCCCTTTTTTTTCTTTTTTTTTTTAAATTATGGTACTGGGAATTAAACCCAGAGGCATTCTATTTCTGGGCTACACTCCCAGCCCTTTTTATTTTTTTGTATTGAAACAGGATCTTGCCAAGTTGCTGAGACTGGCCTCAACTTACAACTCCAAGTACTAGGATACAGGTATGTCCCACCATGCCTGGCCCTCCTTTTTTTTTTCTTTCCTAAAATCATATTTTTGTCTTTGTCATACTGTATGGAAATATACATTTTTACTTACTCCTAACAAGTTGTAAATTTGTGAACAGATTGTGGTTAACTTGCTTATTGTGGTATTTTCAGTGTCCAGCACAGTTCCTAAAATACGATTAATGAATATTTATGACACAATGAATAATTAGTGATTTTAGTAATAGCACTTTAACTTTTAAAAAGGAGTATCTATAAAGGCACACATGTTTCAGATGTTTCATTTGTGAATATATATGTGTGTGTGTGTGTGTGTGTGTGTGTGTTTATGCGTATTTTATTGTGGGGCAGGTGCATGTTGTGTCTTTCTAAAAAATGTCCAAGGACACCTAATATGTCAACACAGGAATTAGAAAATATTTCTAAAGCAATGAAGAGACAAACAGGAATGAATAAAATTACCATTTGAAAAGCTTAGTTGCTCTACTGAATTCTCATTTTATTGAAAATATAGAAACTGTTAGGAATGTACTTTGCTGAAAATATTAGTTAATGTATTACTTAGCTTTTGTAGTATCTCTGATGCATTCCACAGAACTCTTCTGGATTAATCTGTTACATTTTTGGAATAAAGAGAAAAATTACTTCTGAGAAATTCAAATATTTGTTGGTAATAGTAATGCATTAGAGTAGAAAAGAACTTTTAAGTTTAGAGGTATACTATTACCACTCTAAATTAAAAACCTTGTGTGTGCATGCATAATAATTCACACTCTCACAGATGCATGCACCTGGTTTGCTGAGAAGTTTCAGTCTTCAAAGATGTATACACATATACACTTTAAAATGTTAATTTCCTTGTAATGATTCCCCAAATGTGTCATGATATGTTTCCCTTTGCTGCTGATCTACAATGACCTAAAGGACTATGTGACCAGACTCCATAACCTCTTGTCAGTTTCTCATACATTGACAGTCCCTTTCTGATTTAATGATTCAATATGTTTTATTTTAAAACTTTAATCTCAAATATTTTTAAAAGCCCTACTATGCCCTCTGATAAGCACCTATTTCATATGCCTGGCTTATATTTCATTCAGACCTCTTTACCATTGCCCTATTATGTGTGCTAACTCTTCTGATATAGACACTTCAGAAAAGAAGAAATACAAATAGCCTATAAATATATGAAAAAATGTTCAACATTATTAGCAATCAGGTAAATGCAAATCAAAACTACTCTGAGATTTTACCTAACCCCAATTAGAATAGCAATCATTAAAAACATAGATAATAATAAATACTGGTGAGGATATGGAGAAATAGGAACTCTGATATATTGTTCGTAGGATTTCAAATTAATGCAACTACTTTGGGAAACAGTACAGGGTGTCCTCAGAAGAATGGGAATGAACCTGTTATATGATCTAGCTAGGCCACTCCTGTGTATCTACCCAAAAGAATTGAAACCAGACTACCATAGCATGCATGCATATCTATGTTTATAGTAGCGCAATCTATAACTGCAAAACTATGGAATCAGCCTAGGTGTCCATCAACAAATGATTAGATTACAAAATTATGGGATATGCACACAATGGAATTCTATTCAGCAATAAAGAAGAATAAAATTATGTCACCTGCAGAATGGAACTACAGGATATTATGCTAAGTGAGATTAGTAAGTCCCAAAAAGTAAATAGTAAAATATTTTCCATCATGTGTGGAAGTTATCGAGAAATGGGGACACAGGACAGATTCCAGACAAAGGAGGATAAACCTTAGTGAAGTGAAGAGGAAACCTAACTGAAGGAGGAAGGAAAGGAGAGGAAGACTTGAAGGAAGAGTGAAACACTTCAGTGGACATGGTGTAGATACACAGATTTATCAATGTCAACCACAGTGTCATGGTGTCCTATAGGTGAGGGTGGGGAGAGGGAGGGAATGGGCTGAGAACTAGAGGAGGGCTCACCAAGTGCTCTGTTCATGGAACTTCATCATGATGTATGATTACAATGCACCAGTAATATTAAAAATAATAAAACTTTATATTTCATCTGAAAAAAATCAAAGGGGAAGGAAAAAAAAGCAAGTGTCTCCATCAATAACAGAAATTCTTTTCTCGTTAGGCTTGGCCTTGGTGCTCTAGCTCTTTGTGCCATCACTAGGCTCACTGTAGATGGGTACTGGCTACAGGGTGATGTAGCTCAGGCTTCTCCTGTGGATTTTATTAGTCTCCAGAGGGATTTACCCCCAGAGGATGGGTACGAGCTTATATTTCATAAGTACCTCAAGCAGGAGCAGTCTAAGCAAATCCCTACTCAAAATGACATCCACACTGCATAAGCAAGACATAAGCAAGGGGTTAAACCCAGGATTAACCATCTGTAAAGAACTAGAATTCTAATAGAATGTTACTGGATGTTGGCAACCTGACTGGCTCCCTTCTGTCATCTATGCCTAATTTTCTTTCCTTTTCCAGCAATGCTAATAAGAGTCATCACATCCTTTGATTAAGCATACTTAATTTGCAAAACAGAAATCTAGTTGCTTCTTTATAGGTTTGTATTTTTTATTTTTTTACACATTTTATATTTTTGTTTTTATATTTTATAATATCTTATTTTGTGTAGAAATGCTCATAATTATATAAATTATAATTTTTGTCTTTAAATATCAAGTGATTTTTTTTTTTGCAGTACTGGGTATTGAACCCAGGGGCATTATACCTCTGAGCTACACCACCAGCCCTATTTTTTATTCTTTATTTTGAAACAGGGTCTCACTAAGTTGTAGAGGGCCTCACTAAGTAGCTGAGGCTGGCCACAAACTTGGATCCTCCTGTCTCAGCCTCCCAAGTACTGGAATTTTAAGCATGCACCACCAGGCCTGACTGATTTTTGTATTTTTAAATTAATTTAATTTTTTATTTTTACAAACTTCCATTGGTGTATTGTAGATTCACATCTTAATGTACTTCAGAGTAATAGTGACTTACATGCACACAGCACTTGTTGAGCTTTCCCTTGCCTCCTTCCCCACTCCTTCCCCTTCCCCATACTTGATATTAAGATTGACATTAGTACTCTTGAATATGTACATAAAGTCAAGGAAGTACCTCTTTGATGATTCTCCCTCACCACTGACCATTCTCCCCTGCACTACCTCTCTGCTTCACTGGAGTTTCTCCTTCATTATCTAAAGTCCCTCTTGTATCACAATTATTCCCTAGCTTCCCTATATCTGACCTTCACTTTCTGTGACTGGCTAATCTCTCTTAACGTAATGTTTTCCAGCTTTCCTAATTTTCATGCAAATGACATAATTTTGTTCTTCTTTATTGCTGAGTAGAATTTTATTGTGTGTATATACTATCATTTTGTAATCCATTCATCTATTGATGGACACCATAATTTGGCTATTATGAATGGTGCTGCTATAAACATGGATATGTATCTCTCACTTCAGTCCCTTTGGAGAGATACCCAAGAGTAGTATAACTGGATCATATAGTGGATCCATTCCCAATTTTCTGAGGACTCTCCACATTAATCTCCATAGCAGCTGTACTAATTTGGAATCCTACTGACAGTGTAGAAGAGCTTCTATTTCCCCACATCCTTGTCAGCATTTATTGTTTCTTGACTTCTTGATGATTGCTATTCTAACTGATGTTAGATGGAATCTTGGTGTAGTTTTGATTTGTATCTCCCTGATTGCTAATAATGGCAAACATTTTTTCATGTATTTATTGGCCATTTGTGTTTCTTCTTTTGTGAAATGTCTATTTAGTTCATTTGTCTATTTTTTACTTTTTTTAATAGTAAGTTTGTTAAGTTCTTTTTGTATTCTAGATATTTAGCCCTTTATCAAGGGAGTAACTGGCAAATATACTATCCCATTTTGTTGACTCTCTATCAAGGTTTTTGATAGTTTCCTTTATTGCACCAAAGTTCTTTAATTTAATGTAATTCTCACTTGTCAATCCTAATTTTAATTTCTTGTGCCTTGGTGGTCTTATTGGGAAAGTGTCTACTTGTGCCTCTATGTTGGAGTGTTGGACCTATGCCCTCCCTAGTAATTTTAAAATCTCTGGTCTAATATCCAAGTCTTTGATCCATCTTGAGTTGACTGTTGTGCAGGGTATAGGTTGGAATTTAATTCAATTTTTCTACAAACGAATAACCAGTTTTCCCTACACTATCTAGTAAATGGTGGTAGGAGATGATTCAGGGCTGACAGTTTATGGTGGGGCACATTACCCAAGATTAGACTGCCCAGGAAGCACTCCTAAGTGGTGATTGATTCTTTTTGTGAGTGGTGTCCTGATCATAGATTGTGAGATACTTACGGCCCTCTACCTTGTAGCTTTAGTTGTAGTTCTGAAAAATAGGAAAGACCTAGTGGATAGTTTGCTATGTTTGTAGCTCTAACTACAGCTATACATATTAGAAAGATGGACATTTAGCCAGCTTTTTGGAGATAGCGCCATCAAAACTAAAAAAAAAAAAATTAAAAGTGAAGGATGATTTGATGAATAGCATGATATAGTGATTGGAAGCACATAATCTAGAGGCAGATGGATGGATGTACCACCAACATTATGCTCCTTTGTAAAATAAAGGTATAATGACCACATGGAGTTGTGGTAATGACTTGGTGATTTGTATAAGTCACTAAGAACCATATAAGATTGTGTATGGGTGTTACTTCAGCATATTCTTCTTGTTCTGTGTTACTCCCCATGTGTGATCATGCCCCCAAGATGTTTGGCCCCTTCAGATAGAGTTCTTATTGCCGTGGATGCCTCTGCAACATCCTTTGTTCTGGGCCAATGTCCATCTTATTAGCTAATTGTCAGAGTCAAAATTGTGTCAAGTTCTGAAACACTCTCAGTGGTTACTGACCAGGAAGTTTTTAACAGAACAATCTAATAGGATCCTGGTTTTGATACAGTGAAATAACACTGTCAGTATTGGGTTGTCAGAAATGGCTTTATGTGTAAATGTCTGAGGAATTTTGAATCACAGCCCTAGAGAAGGGAAATAAAACTAGTTCCATATTATCCTAAAATAATAAATGAATTTCAGTAGAAAAGTGAAATACCAGCCAGTACCAATAAAATTAAAAATAAAAACAGATTAATATAAATGAAATTCTTTAAAATTAAATACTATAATCCCATAATTTTGTAATCCATTCATCTGTTGATGGACATCTCAACTGGTTCCATAGTTTAGTGATTCTGAATGGTGCAGCTGTAAGCATAGGTATGTATGTATTACTATGATAGTCTGGTTTCAATTCTTTTAGGTAGATACCCAGGAGTGGTATAGCTGGGTAATAAGGTAGGCTTATTCTCATTCTTATGCAGATCCTCCACTGGAGGATATTATGCTATGTGAGATTAGTTAGTCACACACCAAAAAAAGGTCAGATGTTTTCCCTCATATGGAGAAGGTAGGGAGAAATTGGGACACAGGAGAGACTCCAAACAAAGGAGAAAACTTACTGGAGTGAAGGAGAAGACCTGAGGGAGATGAGAAGGGGGAGAAAGACCTGAAGAGGGAAGCACCTCAGTGGACATGATGTACATTCACAAATTTATCAAAGGCAATCACTGAGCTGGGCGTGTAATCCCAGCATTCAGGAGGCTGAGACTGGAGGATCCGGGTTCGTGGCCAGCCTCAGCTACCTAGTGAGGCACTCCGCAACTTAGTGAGACTCAGTTTCAAAATAAAGAATAAAAAATAGGGCTGTATGCTTTTGTCGTCCTGAACTGCATCAAGATGTATGATTACAATGCACCAATAAAAAATAAAAGTAATACTATAAAGTAATGGAAGGAAAAGTCGAAAAGGCACAAAGACCTTGCGTGCTAAATTGGGACTTTGCCAACTATCAGTTGTGTTAAGTATATGACTTCATTTCCTCACAAAAAAGAAATGATTATATTTAATTTCCTCTCACATAGAGTTGTCTAAAATTCTGATAAAATGATATGTAAGGAAATACTTTGAGCCGGGCATGGTGGTACATGCTTGCAATCCCAGTACTTGGGAGGCTGAAACAGGAAGATCACAGATTTGAAACCAGCATCAGCAACCTAGTAGGGCTCTCAGAAACTTACTGAGGGCCTGTTTCCAAATATCTTAAAATAGGGTGTAACTTGGAGGTAGAAGGCCCCTGGGTTCCATCCCCAGTACCACAAAAAAAAAAAAGAAAAAAATATTTTGAAAAATAGTATTTTTCAAAGCAGTTATATCTACAGATATAACTATTAATAACAGTTTTCAACACTTTTATCTTGGAACTCTGACAGTATTTATCAGTCCCACCCAGCTTTCATTTTTGCCTCACAGGAATATTGTAATTTTTGCATAAGATTAAAAATATTCAAAACTCCTAAGGAAGTATCCAGCGCAAAATAACCTCTTGCTATTAATATTATTGTGATTTGTAATTACTTATTTCCCATTCTAGACCGAGTTCTTCTTACTTTAGTCAGATTTGCATCACTCATGCCAAGGATATGATAAAGATGTAATGCATGGTCAGTGAATTAATTTATTTATTATTAATAGTTAATACATCAAATTATAACAAAAACAAAAACATTGAGTATTACATTGGAACAATAAAGAAAGTAGAAATTCAAAAGCTATCTGACATTCACAAACTAAAACTGATGCAAAAATAATTTTATTATATGCTTTTTTGTCAAGTTATAGAATTTTTCCAAGAAGAAATCCACTTCTTTGCTGCAGGCCCTTTTCAGGCCTCTGCAATAGGTGCATGCTATGTTAGCACATGTGAAGTTCCCGCTGTGATAAAATTACAAGGGCTTCTACCTATAAAATTTTATATACTGCAGAATTTGTATCTGCATTACTTTGCAGAAGCAACACATTTATTTTTTTCATATTTTGGTGGCTAAGAAAAAAAAAACTTAAACTAGTAAGTTCTTGAATTTACCACTGTGAAAAAATGAATCCATAGATAGAAGTCTTAAGCACAAATCATTACAAAGGGAAATTTATTACTTAAATAAAGTGCTATAAATTAAGGAATTCTGCAGTATATGAAGTCTTATGGCCCAGGACTCTTGTATGTGAATCACTCTGTCTATAGCTCTCTACTAATATGCAAGAGTGATGCTAGGTATTTCAACTATACATGTGACATATTTAACTACTCTTTTAGAAACTGAAACTTATTATTGAACTAAAATTCACTCAAATATGTCTCTTTCAATGCTTCTATCTTATAAAGAAGTTAAAATATTAAAAATTCCATCAGAATGAGTGATTTTGAGATAAAAGAATGTTTTATAACATTGCACAACAGTAAATAGATACTAAAATACCAGGCGAAGATGTGCTTCTTGAATTAAAAATCATTTTTGTTTTATCACCATTGCTCAGAGAAGGATAAAAGGTGTCTTCATTTCTTTAATTATCTCCTCCAGTCAACTTAGTTCAGAGACCTAAATGTTACCAATAAGTGAGTGCAGTCAAGAGAGTACTTGCATATGTTTTGGGGAGCAGTTTTTACAACAGGCAGCTGAGGCCATATTTGGTGCTACCTCTGTCATTGCAAAGAATGAATGTCCTTCTGATTCATAGCACAGAACATGACTAGCAGTGGAAATAATTCTGCCCTATGAGCAGTTCTAAGACCATCAGCTTCTGAAACAGCTAATCAAGAATAAGTTCCACTTTCTCTCCCTGCACAAGAGTCAATTTAAGATGGATCAAAGACC
>PVLC010024556.1:9721-24585 GCA_004027655.1 Graphiurus murinus | reverse complement strand
GACCGGAGGATCCGGGTTCGAGGCCAGCCTCAGCTACCTAGTGAGGCACTCCGCAACTTAGTGAGACTCGGTTTCAAAATAAAGAATAAAAAATGGGGCTGGGGGTATAGCTCGGAGGTAGAATGCCCCTGAGTTCAATCCCCAGTACCGCCAAAAAAAAAAAAAAAAAAAAAAAAAAAAAAAAAAAAAAAAAAAAAAATATATATATATATATATAATAGGGCTGGGGGTGTAGCCCCAAGGTAGAAGGCCTCTGGGTTCAATACCAATACTGAAAAAAAAAAAAAAAAGTAGTGAGACTCTGAACAACCTAGTGAGACCTTATTTCAAAACAAAAATAAGAGCCAGGCATGGTGGTGCACGCTTGTAATCCCAGCATTTGGAAGGCTGAGACCGGAGGATCTGAGTTCGAGGCCAGCCTCAGCTACCTAGTGAGGCACTCCACAACTTAGTGAGACCCGGTTTCAAAATAAATAATAAAAAATAGGGCTGGGGGTATAGCTCGAAGGCAGAATGCCCCTGAGTTCAATCCCCAGCACCGAAAAAAAAAAAAGAAAATTAAGGAAACAAACAGGCATAGTCTTCCTGAGACCCTTGAGACCTTCTACTAACACCAGATTGCAGGTTGTTTTTTTTTGTTTGTTGTTTGTTTTTTGTGGTACTGGGGATGGAACCCAGGGGCATTCTACATCCGAGCTACACTCTCAGTCCTATTTTTTATTCTTTACTTTGAAACAGGGTCTCACTAAGTTGCGGAGAATCTCACTAAATAGTTGAGATTGGCTGCAAACCCCGATCCTCCACACCCGGCTTTACAGGTTGTTGTTTTTTGTTTGTTTATTTTTTTGTGGTCCTGGGGGCTCCAGCAATGTTCTACTTCTCAGTTACACCCCCAGCCCTTTTATTTTTTTATTCGAAACAGGGTCTTGCTAAGTTCCCACATGCTGGCCTCCAGCCTGTGATCCTCCTGTCTCAACTTCCCAAGTACTGGGATCACAGGGATGGTGCTCAGATGTGCAGGTTGGTTCCACCCAAAGAGCCCCTGCAGGGGGCACTCACCTTTACTTGGTAGCCTCCAGTTACCAGGAAACTCGAGCTGCTGATATTTCTATGCAGTTGAGGTGTTTCAGAATGGTGTAGCCTGACACAACCAAAAGCAGGGAGCATTAATGACTTTTTATTTTTTATTTTTGTGGTACTGGGGATTGAACCCAGGGGCATTCTACCTTCAAGCTACACCCCTAGCCCGATTTTATTTTGTATTTGAAAGCAGGGTCTCACTAGGTTGATGAAAGTCTCACTACTTGCTGAGGCTGTCCTCGAACCTATGATCCTCCTAACTCAGCCTCCCAAGTATTGGAATTACAAGTGTGTGCCACCACACCCTGCTCCTGATTTCATTTTTGTTTTTTGGTACTGGGGTTGGAACCCAGGGGCATTCTACCTCTGAGCTACACCCCTAGTCCTAGTTTTTATTCTTTATTTTGAAACAGGGTCTTACTAAGTTGCAGAGGGCCTCACTAAGCAGCTGAGGCTGGCCGCAAACCCAGATCCTCCGGTCTCAGCCTCCCAAATGCTGGGATTACAAGCGTGTGCCACCACACCCAGCTTTCATATTTATTTTGAATTCCAGTACTTTTTCCTTCCTTCCTTCCTTCCTTCCTTCCTTCCTTCCTTCCTTCCTTCCTTCCTTCCTTCCTTCCTTCCTTCCTTCCTTCCGTGTGTACTAGGTGGATCCAAGCACTCAGAGGCATGGAGGGAGGGTGACACCAGGCCAGGACTCTTCTGATTACAACAGAACGTGAAGCTGGGGTTCCCACCGACATACAGGCATGTGCTCTGAATTAACAGAGCCCCTGTGTCCCAGGTTGGGTGATTGTCAAGAAAAAAGTAAACTACGATTTCAAATAAATAGCTAAGAGTATTTCCAAAGGTATGAGATAGAGTGGTATTCAAGATTATATACAAAGAGAAAATTCTTCTCCTTTCAAAGTTTGGTTTTTTGTGGTACTAGGGATTGAACCCAAGGGCATTCTCTGAGCTGCACCCCCAGCCCCCCCTTTTTTTTCAGTACTGGGGATTAAACCCAGAGGCATTCTACCTCTGTGCTATACCCCCAGCTCTGTTTTTTATTCTTTAAATTACAGAGGGCCTCACTAAATAGCTGAGGCTGGCTGTAAACCTGCGATCCTCCCAGCTCAGCCTCCCAAGTACTGGGATTACAAGCGTGAGTCACCATGCCCAGCTCTATTTTTTATTCTTTATTTTGAAACAGGGTCTAAGTAGCAGAGGTCCTCATTAAGTAGCTGAGGCTGGGCACGAACCTGGACCCTCCAGTCTCAGCTTCCCAAGTACTGGGATCACAAACATGTGCCACCTTGTCTGGAAGGACATATTGTACTAAAGAAAAATATTTATCGTTTATCTGAAATTTAGCATATCTGAAATTCAGTGTAAGTATGTCCCAAGAACTATTTAGGATATACTATGTAAATATTCATTTTTCATAAAATTATCTGAAATTCAAATATAACTGGGCATGCGTATTTTCATGTGCTAAATCTGAAAACCTTAAGAGTAGGGACTATTCAGCTTTGTGAGTTCAGCCTGGATATTAAATTCAACCTGCAGCTGGGCATGGTGGCTCAGGACTGTAATCTCAGTACTTGGGAAGCAGAGACAGGAGGATCATAGGCTGACGGGCAGCTGCAGCAACTTAGTGAGACCCTGCTTCAAAAGAAAAAATAAAGTAGGGCTGGGTATATAGCTCAGAGGTAGAACAGAACGCCCTGGGGTTCAATCCCCAGTACCACACACACATTCCCACAGCAATTCAGCCTGCCATTCTGGGAGCTGGTGTTCACTGGGTCCCGCCTCTAGGCCTCCTCCTAGCTAAGATGCTGTAATCGGAGTGACGACCTTGGGCTTCCTGGTGCAGAGAGACTCACGGACTTTCCTTGGCAACCTTCCCCCGCCCCCGGTACCTGTACAAGCCTTTGGCTGCCTCCAGGATGAGGATGATGCGCACACCGAAGGAGAGGTCCTTTTCCTTATCCAGAAGTTCCCTCAGGGTCCCGAGCTCACAGTACTCCATGACGATGGAGAATTGAGGTGGACTCTCTGACGGAGAGAACGCAGACATCATGAGGACCCAGCACCACTCAGCTCCTGCTACCTGCAGCCCCTTCCCCTTCTCTCTAGGGAGCTCCTGAAGCGCTGTCCTGGGCCCCGTTATCCCCCAACCTACATTCCTACCTCACAAGGTTGCCTCTCCAGAATTCCCATTCATATTCTCTCTCTCTGTCTCTCTCTCTCTGTCTCTCTCTCTCTGTCTCTCTCTGTCTCTCTCTCTCTCTCTCTCTCTCTCTCTCTCTCTCTCACTGAGGATAAAACCAGGGGCATTCTACCTCTGAGCTACACCTCCAGCCCTATTTTTTATTCTTTATTTTGAAATAGAGTCTCACTAAGTTGCAGAGGGCCTCAGGAATCTTTGATCCTCCTGTCACAGCCTCCCAAGTACTAGGATTACAAGCCTGAGCCACCACGCACCTCTTTCTCTCTCTCTGTACTGGGGATTGAACCCAGGGGCATTCTACCTCCGAGCTACACCTCCAGTCCAGCCCTTTTTTTTTTGCGGTACTGGGGACTGAACTTGGGGCATTCTACCTCCAAGCTATACCCCCAGCCCTATTTTTTATTCTTTATTTTGAAACAGGGTCTCACTAAGTTGTGGAATGCCTCACTAGGTAGCTGAGGCTGGCTGCAAACCCAGATCCTCCAGTCTCAGCCTCCGGAATGCTGGGATTACAAGCCTGCGACACCACGCCTGGCTTTTTTTTTTTTTTTTCTTTATTTGAAACAGGGTCTCATTAAGTTGTGGAAAGCTTCACTAAGTAACTAAGTAGCTGAGGCTGGCTGCAAACCTCGATCCTTGTGTATCAGCCTCCCAAGTACTGGGATTACAAGCCTGTGCCACTACACCCAGTGCGCGCTCTCTCTCTCTTTTAAGCACTGAATATTGAACCCTGGGGCATTCTACCTCTGAGCCACACTCCCCAGCCCTATTTTTTTTTTTTTTTTTTTTGGAGGTACTGGGGATTGAACTCAGGGGCATTCTACCTCTGAGCTATACTTCCAGCCCTATTTTTTTTTTTTTATTCTTTATTTTGAACAGGGTCTCACTAAGTTGCAGAGTGCCTCACTAGGTAGCTGAGGCTGGCCGTGAACCCAGATCCTCCCAGCCTCCCAAATGCTGGGATTACAAGCGTGCACCACCACATCTAGCTCCCTATTTTTTATTTTTATCTGGAAACAGGGTCTTGCTAGGTTGATGAGTCTCATTACTTGCTTAAGCTGTCCTTGAACCTAGGATCCTCCTGTCTCAGCCTCCCAAGTATTTGGATTACATGCGTGTACCACCATGCCAGGCTTACTGTTTATGTTGAAACGGGGTCTTGCTGCATTGCTGAGGGTGACCTTGAACCTGTGATCCTCCTGTCTTAGCCTCCCAAGTACTGGGATGACAAGCATGTGCCACCATACCCAGCCCCCATCCTCTTCTTCATGGTATTTGGCATGTTGTAATTCTATATTCGTTTGAATAATCATGTAAGAAATGCCTCCCCTACTCAACCATGGTTCCTAAGGGGGCTGGAAATGTGTGTTTTGTTTACCTGGTGCCCATAAGGAACTTAGTACCTATGTGCGGGAGGGATAATGAAGCATGGATGGAAGGGGCTGGTGAGGGGAACACAGACAAGAAGTCAAGATCAGCCAGGTGTGGTGGTGCACGCCTGTGATACCAGTACTTGGGAGGAAAGGAGAATCACAGGTTGAAGGACAGCCTCAGCAACTTAGCAAGGCCCTTAGTAGCACCTTACTAGACCCTGTTTCAAACTAAAAAATAAGATATGACTAGGGGTTGGACTGGGTCCAACAAGTACCACCACCCAAAAAAAAAAAAGCTGGGAGCATATGATTGTAATCCCAGTACTTGGGAGACTGCGACAGGAGGATTGCAGATTCAAGGACAGCTGCAGCAACTTAGAGAAACCCTGTTTCAAAATAAAAGATGTTTCCCTGGTAGCCTAATGGTTAGGATTCAGCACTCTCAAAATAAAAAATAAAAAGGAGCTGGGCGTTATGATGTCTACATTATGATGTGAGACTATAATGCACCAATAAAAGTATAAAAAATAATGTTTTATAGTAAAAACAAAATGACTGGGCATGATGGTGTACTCCCGTAATCTCAGTATTTGGGAGGTTGAGACAGGAGGATCACAGGTTTGAGGATAGCCTCAGCAACTTAGTGAGGCCCTCTGCAACTGAGTGAGAACCTGTTTCCAAATAAAATAGGGCTGGGGTCTAGCTCAGAGATAGAATGCCTTTGGGGTTTAATCCCTAGTACCACAATAAATAAATAAATAGTAAAAAATAAAAAATGTGGCCAGGTGTGGTGGCACATGCCTGTGATCCCAGCCCTTGGGAGACTGAGACAGGAGGATTGCAGGTTTGAGGACAGCCTTAGCAAGTAGTGAAACTCTCATCAACCGTGGGAGACCCTGTTTTCAAATAAGAAATAAAATTGGGTTGGGGGTATAGTTTGAAGGTGGAATGCCTCTGGATTCAACTCCCAGAACCACCAAAAAATAAACAAATAAAAATAAAAAATGTACCCATCACCCAGGCCAGCATCGGAACAAGCATACCCTGGGTTCTTGGTGGTGTACCGAGAGGAGACATGGCCACCTTAGTGCCATCCAGTTCTCCGACTGAGCCCTGCTCTCCTGAAGGAAGATAGGAACTTCTATCTTGACACACAAAGTGTTAACATTGATAAAACCACACTGTGTAGATACTGCCCTTTCAGCTGCTCTTAAAATCTGAGGCACATTAAACTGGGCATGGTGGTGCACACTTGTTATCCCAGTACTTAGGAGGCTGAGATAGGAGGATCGAAGGTTTGCGGCCAGCCTCAGTTAATTAATGAGGCCTCTGCAACTTAGTGAGACCCTGTTTCAAAATAAAGAATAAAAAATCGGGCTGGGGATGTAGCTCAGAAGTAGATTGCCTCTGAGTTCAATCCCCAGTACTTAAAAAAAAAAAAAAAAATACAGAATAGTCCAGGCCACCAAAAGCTTGACCGACCCCAGAAGACCCGCTTACCTTTTTCATCAATGCAAATCCCAAATATACGCAGGACGTTGGGAGAATCAAATTTCTTCATGGTTTGGATCTCGTTATTGAAAGTTTCCCTCACTGGCCTATGAGGGCGAAAAAGGAAATTAGGATTTCAGGACTGGCGGGTCACAGAACCCATAAGTGGGGTGCGCGTGTGGGGTGGGGGATGAGGTATCACAGGCATCTCCTGTGGGGTGCGGCAGATGAGTGTTATGAGCAGCTCAGCTGCCGAGGGCGACAGGTGGAACTCCTGGGATGAACTTGGCAGCAGAGTTAGTTCCTAAGTGCCTGAGAAGAGGGTTGTTGGGCTTGCTAATCTCTTTTTGTTATTTCAAATAGACTAATATAATTATGTTTTTATGACCTATAAGTTTTTTGCTTGTGTGTATGTGTGTATGTGTGCGTGTGTGTGGTACTAGGGGTTGAACCCGGGGGTTTCTCTGAACCCTGTGGTACCTCTGAACTATATCCCCAGCCCTAGTTTTTTTTTTTTTTTTTTTTTTTTTTTTTTTTTTTTTTTTTTTTTTTTTTTTTTTTTTTTTTTTTTTGTGGTACTGGGGATTGAACTCAGGGGCATTCTACCTCCAAGCCATACCCCCAGCCCTATTTTTTATTCTTTATTTTGAAACAGGGTCTCACTAAGTTGTGGAGTGTCTCACTAGGTAGCTAAGGCTGGCCGCAAACCCGGATCCTCCGGTCTCAGCCTCACTGAAAGTTTCAAATGCTGGGATTACAAGCGTGCACCACCACGCCCGGCTTCCTATTTTTTTTTTTTAATTGTGTGTGTGTGTGTGTGTGTGTGTGTGTGTGTGTGTGTGTGTAGTACTGGGGATTGAACCCAGGCACACTCTACCTCCGAGCTACACCCCCAGCCCTATGCCCTATTTTATTTATTTTGAAACAGGGTCTCACTAAATTGCAGAGGGCGGACACAAACCTGTGATCCTCCTGTCTCAGTCTCTTAAGTACTGGGATTGCAAGCATGTGCCACCATGCTCGGCTTTTTATTCTTTATTTTGAAACAGAGTCTCACTAAGTAGCTGAGGCTGGCCACAAACCTGCAATCCTCCTGTCTCAGCCTCTCAAGTACTGGGATTACAAATGTGCACCAAGCCCAGCAGTAGTAAGTGACCTTCCTTTTCTTCCTTCCTTCCTCCCTCCCTCCCTTCCTTCCTTTTGTACTGATTGAACTCAGAGGCATTCTACCTCCAACCTACACACCCGGCCCGATTTTATTTCTTATTCGGAAACAGGGTCTCACTGGGTTGCTGAGAATCTTGCTAAATTGCTGAGGCTGGCTATGAACCTGTGATCCTCTTGTCTCAGTCTCCCAAGTATGGGGATTACAAGCATGTGCCTGGCAGTAGTAAGTGAGATTTCTAAGAGGTGAACCTGACTTAAAGACTTTCTTAAGCTAAAAAAAAGAATAAGTGTTCAAATTGATCAGTAAACAAATAAACGTAAATCAAAAGAACTCTCTAGATATCACTTCATAAGGATGAAGCAAATTAGCCTGATAGCATCATGGGTAGGTAGTTACCCGGTAGTGCTTAGACAGTTTAACACGTGCATACCCATCAATTCTCCTGGATCTCTAGCCCAAAGAAATTCTCATGCAGATTCATAAAGGGATACTCATAAGCCAGGCATGGTGGCACATACTTGTAATCCCAGTACTTGGGAGGCTGAGACTCAAGGATCACAGGTTCAAAGCCAGCCTTGGCAATTTAGCGAGGCTCTCAGCAACCTAGTGAGACCCTGTTTCCAAATAAGATACAAGATATAAAATCAGAGCCGGGCGTGGTGGCGCATACTTGTAATCCCAGTACTTGGGAGGCTGAGACCGGAGAATCCGGTTTCTTGGCCAGCCTCAGCTACTTAGTGAGGCACTCCGCAACTTAGTGAGACCCTGCTTCAAAATAAAGAATAAAAAATAGGACTGGAGGTAGAATGCCCCCGAGTTCAATCCCCAGTACTGCAAAAAAAAAAAAAAAAAAAAAAAAAAAAGATATAAAATCTGGCAGGGGGTGTAGCTTGGAGGTAGAATGCCTCTGTGTTCAATCCCCAGTATCAAGAAAATAATAATTAAAAAAAAAAGATACTTATGGTAGCGTTATGTTTTGTGGGGAAAATTTGGAAGCAGACTGAGTTCCATTACTGGGGGAAAAAAAAGGCAAAATGTGAATTGATACCATGGACTGTACTCAGCATGAAAAGGCTCTACGTTCCATGATGCGCGAAGAAAGAAAATTAGGCAACAGACATCGCACTGCTGCTTGTGAACATTAGAAATGCATTAACATGGCAGGCATGGCAGCCCACATCTGTAATTCTAGTACTCAGGAGGCTGAGACAGGAGGATCGTAGGTTTGAGGACAGCCTCAGCAAGCAGTGAGGCCAGCCTCAGCAATTTAGCGAGAACCTGTTTCAAAATAAAAAAGAATAAAAAGGTGTGGGAGTGTATTTCAGAGGTAGAATGCCTCTGGGTTCAATCCCCAGTACCCAAAAGAAAATAAATAAATAAACCCGTGCATAAAAGGGAGAAGGTTTGGTTCACCAGGCATGGTGGATTGCACTTGTAATTTCAGAACTTGGCAGGCTGAGACAGGAGGATCACAGGTTTGAGGACAGTCTCAGCAAGTAGTGAGACTTTCATCAACCTAGTGAGACCCTGTTTCAAAATAAAAATAAAATAGGGCTGGGGATGTAGTTTGGGGGTAGAATGCCCCTGAGTTCAATTCCCAGTGCCAAAGAGAGAGAGAGAAAGACAGAGAGAGAGACAGAGAGAGAGAGAGAGAGACAGAGAGAGAGAGAGAGAGAGAGAGACAGAGAGAGAGAGACAGAGACAGAGACAGAGAGACAGAGAGAGAGAAGGGTCTAGAATTGAGGTGGGAAGAGATTTGTTTAAGTCTAGATTCTGCCCCTTTATAGTAGAGAGCAAGTCATTTTACCCTTTGGGGCCCAGTTTCTCCATTGAAAAATGGAGACTGGTCTTGGAGAGTTATGGAGAATAAGTATAAATGCATGTGAGAGAGAGAATCACATAAGATGACTTACCCAATGCTTCCGGCCTGGGCTTTCTTGAATACTTTTATAGTCACTGGAGATTTGTGATACTCTCCTTTATAAAGTATGCTGAATTCGTTTTCCCTTATCAGAACCCATGGGGATCCCAGGAGCTCCTCCTTCTTAATCTCCTTGATCTGATACTGTGGGGTCTCCTGCGTGGGTTTCTGTGCGTTTGACTTCAGCCCTGGGACAGAAGGAGATAATCAGTGAGCCAAGGACGGCGTCCTAAGGAAAGTGGTACAGTCGTGACAGGAGTGGGATGCTCTTCCCATGAGCCAGAGCTGGCCCTGGCGGTAGACTTCACCCACGAGAGACCTTCCTCCACCTCCCAGGAACCTGGAGAGACACCGTTAGAGAGTTAGCAGAGATGTGGCTTGCTCTTCTGGTCTTCCTTTTCCAATCCTGCCTGTCTTCCCAGCCTTAACATCTGTCTCTCTCATCCTGGCGTTCTCTCTACGCCTATGAATGCATAGCTGGACACTGGGGCACCTCACATCATGTCTAGTCATTTCTCTCTCTCTCTCTCTTTTCTTTCTTTTTTTTTTTTTGTGGTAGTGGGACTGCTGAACCCAGGGGTGTTCTATCTTGAAGCTACACCTCCAGCACTATTATTTATTTATTTATTTATTTATTTATTTATTTATTTATTTATTTATTTATTGTGGTACTGGGGATGGAACCCAGAGGCATTCTACCTTTGAGCTAGGCCTCCAGCCTGATTTTATTTCTTATTTGGAAACAGGGTCTCGCTAGGTCGATGAGTCTCACTACTTGCTGAGGCTGTCCTCCAACCTGTGATCCTCCTGTCTCAGCCTCCCAAGTGCAGGGATTACAGACCTGCGCCATGATGCTCTGCTCTTTTGTATTTATTTTTATTTTTACTTTTGGTGATAATGGGAATGGAACCCAGGGGCCTTGGACCTCTGGGCTACATCCCCTGGCCCTTTTTATTTTTTATGTGGAAACAGGGTCTCACTAAGTTGCTGAGAGACTCACTAAATTGCTGAAGCTGGCTTCAAACCTGCAATCCTCCTGTCTCAGCCTCCCAAGTACTGGGATTACAAGTGTGGGCCACCATGCCTGGCTCCTGAAATATATATATATATAATTTATATATATAATATAAAGTATATATTTTTATATATAATATATTTTTATAAATATATAATATATTTATATAAAATATATATTTATATAAAATATATTTATATAAATATATAATATATAAAAATATATATTTATTTAAAATATATTTATATATATATATAAATTTCTTCTTGGACCTTCAACAAGTGAGTTGAAGTTTCAATGCTGCTATAGTTGGGATCTGGAATATTCCCCAAAGGTCCATGTACTAAAAGCCAGGGTGGTGTTCTTGAGAGGCGTGAGACCCTTAAGAGTGGGGCCTAAGGTGGGCATGGTGGTGCACACTTGCAATCCCAGTACTTGGGAAACAGGAGGATCACAGATTCGAGGTTAGCCTCCGAAACTTAGTGAGACTCTGTTTCAAAATTAAAAAATAGGCTGGGCGTGATAGCGCATGCTTGTAATCCCAGCATTTGGGAGGCTGAGACAGGAGGATCCGGGTTCGCCACCAGCCTTAGCTACTTAGTGAGGCCCTCCACAACTTAGTGAGACCCTGTTTCAAAATAAAGAATAAGCCGGGCGTGGTGGTGCACGCTTGTAATCCCAGCATTCGGGAGGCTGAGACAGGAGGATCCGGGTTCGTGGCCAGCCTCAGCTACCTAGTGAGGCACTCCACAACTTAGTGAGACCCGGTTTCAAAATAAAGAATAAAAAATAGGGCTGGGGGTATAGCTCAGAAGTAGAATGCCCCTGAGTTCAAGCTCCAGTACTGCAAAAAAAAAGAATAAAACATAAGGCTGGGATTGTAGCTCGGAGGTAGAAGGCCCCTGGGTTCAATCCCCAGTACTGCAAATAAATAAATAATAAAAATAATTAATAATAATAATAACAAATAAATAAATAAAATAGGGCTGGAGGTGTATCTCAGAGGTAGAATGTCCCTGATTTCAATTCCTAGTACCACCAAATAAAATAAGAGTGGGGATGCTAGTAGACGGCTTTAGGTCTCTGGGGGTGCCCCCAAGGGGATCTGGCCCCTTCTCTTTCTTCTTCTTGTCAACGAGGGGAACAATTTCGCTCTGCTACATGTTCTCGCCATGATGTGCTGTCTCATCACAGGCTCAAAAACAACAGGGTCAATCGATCCTGCTCTGAAACCTCCAAAACTGAGCCCCAACAGACATTCTCTCTGTGTAAGTTGAGTACCTCAGGTTAACTGAGATTCAGTTAACTTTTTGTTAACGGTATTGGACTAACACAGATGCTCTTCATAGAGGAAGCTGTTAGCATTTTGCAATCACTAGGGAATTTCTTGCTGGTCAAGAAGACTCCATCAAGTTGTGCCTGCAGTCCAATACTTGGGAGGCTAAAGTTCGAGGACGGCCTCAGTAACCTAGCGAGACCCTGTTTCGAAACAAAAGGGTTGGTGGAGAGGGTGTAGCTTGGAGCTAGAACGTACTTGGGTTCAATGCCCAGTACCTTAAAAACAAAATAAAACAACACACACACACACACACACACACACACACACACACGGAAAAAAAAAAAAAAAAAAAAAAAAAAAAAAAAAAAAAAAAAAAAACCTCTCATCAAATGCTACTCCATGGACAGAAGCCTGGGGTAGCTGTAAACATATCCCCAAACCTGCTGCTTTCAACCATTCAGCACCAAAAAATGGAGCTGGGAAGGTATAAGGGGAGGCTGGTGTTCCTGGTAAACAGATGACTTCTAGCTGGAGATAACTGGTTGCAACAGTGCACTTGACAACTTACACTGTTCCAAGGTTTCCTTGATTTCCTTCGTGCTGATTTCTAACCGCCTCAGCGAAGCTTCTATATTTCCATTTTCTGCAGGAAAAAAAAAAAAAAAGGCAACAAATATTTAAAAATAGAATGCTAACTAAAAACCAAAATACTAATTGAGACCATTGGGATGCCAGCTTTTACCAATCATAGTCATGTGGTAGAAAATGTTACGAGGTCTGACCGCTGGACAAGACCACTCAGACCCAACATATAGCCAAAAGAAAGTCTTTATTTACCGGCCAGGACTACACTGGGCACTGAACCCGAGTGCAGTGCTGAATAGCCATTTTGGGCTACTTTTATATAAACTGTAAGCTCATGGGTGAAAAGTTCAGGTTCTCATAGCAGGGGTGGTAACCAAGAGTAACATTCAGAAGCCACAAAACAGCATTGTGCAGGAGCTCAACAAACTACCTCGACCCCGTCTATTACACACACGTCCTGGTTGTGACAAAGATGGATCCTTCTATTTTATACATCTTGGTTGTGACAAGGATGGAAAGTTCCTAATGGGCTGTTCCTGCAGGTACGAGTCAAGCAGAAATTACAGAAGCCAAACAAGCAGTTATGTGTGACTGGCTGGGTCACCTAGGGTAGCAACATGGCGTCACTTATGCTAAAGCCTCAGGTTAGCCCATAACAGAAATACTATTTAGCCGGGCGTGGTGGCGCACGCTTGTAATCCCAGCATTTGGGAGGCTGAGACCGGAGGATCCGGGTTTGAAGCCAGCCTCAGCTACCTAGTGAGGCACTCCACAACTTGGTGAGACCCTGTTTCAAAATAAAGAATAAAAAATAGGACTGGGGGTGTAGTTCGGAGGTAGAATGCCCCTGAGTTCAATCCCCAGTACCGCAAAAAAAAAAAAAAAAGAAATACTATTTAGCTTTCTACTTAGAAGAGCAGAGGAGAGGCCTAGAAGCCTGGCAGTGCACATCGCTTTGACCAAGAAAGGAAGTGAGTCACTTCACAGTAGTGACTCCTGCTGACTCTGCTCACAGTTCTAACCTGGCTGCTTTGGGAGTGGGAATTTTGTGTCAATACAGAAGTGCCACACTGCTGGAAGTGAGCCTGGAGGAGGGTCTCCACCCAAGGCTCCACCCTGGAGGCTCTCGTGGACTTGGCCTGGGTGAGAAATAGACTTGCTTCTGTAAGACACTGAATTCTGAATTGCTGTTTGTTTTTTTAACCATAGCATAATCTAATCTATCCTAATTTATAGACTCTTACAGTGGCCAATCATCGTTACCCAGAACGGAGAAGTTCTGGGGATACAGAACCTTCAGTACTAAAACTGGGAGATTTTCTAGTGGAAAAACTATGGAGAAGCCAGGTGTGGTGGCGCACACTTGTAATCCCAGCTTTTGGGAAGCTGAGACCGGAGGATCCGGGTTCCAGGCCAGCCTCAGCTATCTAGTGAGGCATTCCACAACTTAGTGAGACCCTGTTTCAGACTAAAGAATAAAAAATAGGACTGGGGGTGTAGCTCAGAGGTAGAATGCCCCTGGGTTCAATCCCCAGTACTGCAAAAAAACAAAAAACAAAAAAACCCAACTATGGAGAGCCAGGTGTGGTGGTGCACACTTGTAATCCCAGTATAAGGAGACTGAGACAGGAGGATTGGAGATTCACGACCAGCCTCAGCTACTTAGTGAGGCCCTCTGCAACTTAGTAAGACCCTGTTTCAAAATAAGGAATAAAAAGTAGGGCTGGGGGGTGTAGCTCGGAGGTAGAATACCCCTAGGTTCAATCCCCAGTACCCCCCCCCAAAAAAAAAAAAAAAAAAACTATGGAGAAAGAGAATTCTATCCATTTTTGGTAGGGATGACATTTGTACAACTCTTAGCTAGGGCAACCTAGAGGCATCTGTCAAAATTTAAAATGCCTATAGTTGGTGCTGGGCATTATGGCTCAGGTTTATAATCTCAGTACTTGGGAGGTTGAGACAGGAGGATTGCAGGTTTGAGGATAGCCTCAGCAATGTAGCAAGACTCCCAGCAACCTAGTGAGACCTTGTTTTGAAATAAAAAATAAAAAGGGCTGAGGGTAAACCAGACATGGTGGTGCATACTTGTAATCTCAGTATTTGGGAGGCTGAGACAGGAAGATTGCAGGTTCAAAGCTAACCTCGGAAACTTAGTGAGGCTCTCAGCCACAAAGCTGAGAGCCCTATTTCTAAATAAGAAATAAAATCAGGCTGGGGGTGTAGCTCAGAGGTGGAATATCCCTGAGTTCAAGGTTCAGTCCTTAATACCACACACACACACACACACACACACACACACACACACACACACACACCTATAGGCCTTGATCCAGCAATTAGACCTAGTAATTCCACCAACAGGAATGTCTCCTAAAGTCATCCTGAAATACATATAAATATGCTTGTTGCAAGACTAAGGAAGAACTGGACACAATAGAGAGCTGCTTAAATATATCTGGTCCAAGGAATACTAAAGAACTCTGTGAATATGTATATGAAAGAGCACTCAAAATTATTTCATGAGAAAAGTAAGAATCAGAGCCGGGTGTGGTGGCGCAGGTTTGTAATTCCAGTACCTGGAAGGCTGAGTACCAGGTTCGTGGCGAACCTCAGCTACTTAGTGAGGCCCTCCGCAACTTAGTGAGACCCTGTTTCAAACTAAAGAATAAAAAATAGGGCTGGGGGTATAGCTCAGAGGTAGAATGCCCCTGAGTACAATCCCCAGTACTGCAAAAAA
>PVLC010024555.1:11774-24609 GCA_004027655.1 Graphiurus murinus | reverse complement strand
AAAATAGGGCTGGGGGTGTAGCTCGGAGGTAGAATGCCCCTGAGTTCAATCCCCAGTACCGCAAAAAAAAAAAAAAAAAAAAAAAAAAAAAAAAAAAAAAAAAAAAAAAAAAAAAAAAAAAAAAAAAAAAAAAAAAAAAAAAAATAAAGAATAAAAAACAGGGCTGGAGCTGTATCTCGGAGGTAGAATGCCCCCTGAGTTCAATCCCCAGTACTGCAAAAAAAAAAAAAAGAAAAGAAAGAAAGATGCAAATTTTATATAAGGGACCTGAATATGGATGTTGGTATCCATGGGAGGGGGGTCCTGGAACCAATCCCCCAGGTATATACCCAGTGTATTACTGCTATCACTTTTCTTTGCTATTACTGGGTTGGCCTACAGCAGTCTACTTTTACTTTTCCCTTATAGTCATCAGTGAGCTAGAAAATGAAGTAAATAAGCCTGTTAAAATTGCTTTAAATAGGCCGGGCGTGGTGGCGCACGCTTGTAATCCCAGCATTCGGGAGGCTGAGACCGGAGGATCCGGGTTCGAGGCCAGCCTCAGCTACCTAGTGAGGCACTCTGCAACTTAGTGAGACTCGGTTTCAAAATAAAGAATAAAAATAGGGCTGGGGGTGTAGCTCGGAGGTAGAATGCCCCTGAGTTCAATCCCCAGTACCGCAAAAAAAAAAAAAAAAAAAAAAAAAAAAATTGCTTTAAATACAAGTTAAAATATAAGAAAGTGCCCACAGGCAGACATAATGTTTGGATTTGATGACAAGTCATCTTTTCCTGGGTTTCTAGAGACATTCTGAATTTTTTTCTTTGTCTTTTTTTTGTAGGGGGGATACTAGGGGTTGAGCCCAGAGGCATTCTACCTCTAAGCTATTCCCCCAGCAATTTTATTTCTTATTTGGAAACAGGTCTCTCTCTCTCTCTCTCTTTTTTTTTTTTTTTTTTTTGCGGTACTGGGGATTGAACTCAGAGGCGTTCTACCTCCGAGCTACACCCCCAAGCCCTATTTTTTATTCTTTTATTTTGAAACCGAGTCTCACTAAGTTGCGGAGTGCCTCACTGGGTAGCTGAGGCTGGCCGCGAACCCGGATCCTCCGGTCTCAGCCTCCTGAATGCTGGGATTACAAGCGTGCGCCACCACGCCCGGCCCAGTAATTTCTTGAAATCAAGCAACATAAAAATTTAGAATATCATTGGGCATGGCGGTGTACACTTGTAATCCCAGTACTTGGGAGGCTGAGACAAGAGGATCTCAGGTTTGAGGCCAGCCTCAGCAACTTAGCAAGACCCTTTGCAACTTAAGAGAGACCTGGAGCCGGGTGTGGTGGCGCACGCTTGTAATCCCAGCATTCGGGAGGCTGAGACCAGAGGATCCGGGTTCGCGGCCAGCCTCAGCTGCTTAGTGAGGCACTCCACAACTTAGTGAGTCCCGGTTTCAAAATAAAGAATAAAAAATAGGGCTGGGGGTATAGCTCGGAGGTAGAATGCCCCTGAGTTCAATCCCCAGTACCGCACAAAAAAAAAAAAAAAGAAATTACTGGGCATTACTGCTGTACTTTATTTGTGTCCTAGCATGTTGCCTCATAGTGCTCAGAGTTCAGTAGCTGCTTAGTTGCTTATAGCAGCCAAGTAGTTTCTCTGGTTTCTAAGAATAAGCCTCCTACCATGAATACTATGGCCCTGAAGGCTGGAAGCAGACAGCTGGGCCCTGGCAGAGTGTTTCCTTGCAGTAGCCTGGTGTTGACCAGGCAAGCCTGGATGAGAGTGGGAAGGGAGGAGGGTGTGGAGTGTTAGGACCCATCATTAAGTTCGTAGGTAGTTCTAACGAAATGATCAGTAGCCCCCCTCTACCTGAGAATGCACCTCAGAAGTCCTGTTTTACCAGGCCACCTTGTAGTGAAGGCAGAGCTTTGGGAGGTTTTTGCCTCCTCCCCCCAGAGGTCTTTGGTCTGGAGGGGAAGAGCACACTCCTGGCTGAAGTCCTACTGAGCTCATGGGAAATGAAAACAATGAGGAAGGAAAAACTGTCCGCTGCACAGTCCCCTAGAGGCTGCATAAAGGGAAGGTCTTTTTGGATTCATTCTGAGGTCTGAGTCATTTTCATGATGTGAATGTCAAGTTTTTAAGTTAATGTGCTGTAGTCCAGCATTAGACTAGACTCGAAAAATATGTTTTCAGATACAAATTATTTTTAACAATGAAATAAAACAAATGTAGATAAATATTAAAAAGAGCATTAATGAGTTGAGCCTGACGGCACATGACTGTAATCCCAGTACTTGGAAGGCTGAGGCAAGAGGATCTCAGGATCAAGGACAACCTCAGTAAGTAGTGAGGCTTTCATCAACCTAGTGAGACCTTGTTTCCAAATAAAAATAAAATGGGGCTGAGGTATAGCTCAGAGGTGGAATGACTCTGGGTTCAACCCTTGTTAACACACACACACACACACACACACACACACACACACACAACACAGTGTTTTCAGCTCTTCTTTTTTTAACAGGATCATACTCTCCACACAGAATCTGCATGAGGTAAAAACAATATGTGAAACAAAAATGCAGGCTCTGCTTTGACCTAGCTAACTCCACTGGGAATGGTAGCAATAGACATACTAGTCAAGTGTGTGGAAAACCTCCAGGCTTACTTGGGACAGTGCAGTAGTGCTGATAAATCCATGCAGCTGTTGTTAGTCTGTGGGGAAAATCATTTCCTCCTTAAATGAACATGGAAAAAATTAAAAGTCATTATTTGTAGGAAAGACTTTTTCCCTTGGTTGCTTCTGAATAATTTATAGATCTGGTTAGCCAGTGAGGACTGTCAGATGGGAATGGAAGAGTCCTTCCACTCTCAGAAGGCAAAGACCTCAAGCTTCCTGAGACAGGGCTCAGCTCTCTGCTGGAACTAGAAAGGAAGAAGCCTTTCTAGAAATCATAATGAGAATATGAAGCATGTTTTCAGAAAACTGGAAGAAAAAGACTAGCTAATCTCTTCAGGAAATTCTATTTTCCTGTACAAGAGTCTCTGATTATTGAAGAAAAGGAATTGTATGGGCCTAACAGGTGACTAACATGAAAGGAAGGACGTTTATATCACTGAAACTCAAGCCAAAGAATTCCCCTAGTGTGATCTCCTGGAAAGGGTAGAAAAAAAGAAATGTATTAGGCCTGATGATAACAAGAGGTTTTCCTCATTTTGAAATGCCCTGTGTAAGTTTTACTTGTGAAGAATTGAGATCATTATGCCTCTTAACTCTGGTCCTCCCTCGCACCTCTAGTCCCCTGTGAGAGCCAGGCTGACCAGCCTGTCAGGGTGAGCAGCATCAAGACATCTGGCTGTGCCTTCCTTCATTCACTCCTGTTTCCTGTGTATGCTTCAGACCAGACTTCAGCCTTGGCCTCCCGCCTCTCAGTGACAAGAAAACAGCAGGGAAAACGGAAGCCTCTTTTGGCTCTGTGGACTTCTCACAGTGGCTCAGTTCACTCATGGTACATCTGAAGCCTCCAAGCAGTCCATCTTTTTCCTTTCTTGTTTGTGAGGCCAGGTTGGTGGGAATAGGTGTGGGAGCAGGCTTCCTCAGGCTGTTCTCCCTTCTAATTCACAATGAGCAGAACTCAAGATCAGAAAATCGGTACACCTAGATATCCAACTCTGAAACCAAAACAAGAAAGTCCTTGTAGCCAGGCAGGAAGATCACAAGTTCAAGGTCAGCCTGGGCAATTTAGGGAGATCCTATCTCAAAATAAATAAGAAGGGCTGGGTGATATAGCTCACTACAGGAGGCCCCACTGCTGGAGGAGGGGATAATCTCTAAACCCATTTATTTATTTATTTATTTATTTATTTATTTATTTATTTATTTATTTATTTATTTATTTATTTAATTTCTGCCTCATGGTAAGCAAACTTAGGTGACCCTATGAGCACATGTGAAAATCCTTGGAAGACAGAGCCCAGCATGGAACAAAAAGACTGCCAGTTTGCACAGATATGCTTGTTCCTTCCTTTCAAATGATTACAAAGGCAGTATCAGTCCATCTACTCTTTTCCAGTTAGTACACCTGCCTGAGAGCAAGTCACTAAAGGATAAAGCAAATGAGGTCGGCACTATCTTCCTGCCCTCAGAGAGAAAGGAAATCAAACTTGGTATGACTTGTCACTTGGAGGTTCAGGTGTCCCCAGTTTTATAGCAGACAAGATAAGATAAGTAGGCACCTGGCCCCACCCCCTGCTTTGTACTCACCCTTGGCTTGCTTTTTTTTTTTGCCTTTTTTTTCTTCCTTCTTTCCTTCTTTAAAATGTCTACTTCAATAGAAAGTAGGGTTCAGAAAAATAGAACACCCTAGAACAAAACTTCTTTTTTTTGGTACTGGGGATTGAACTCAGGGGCATTCTACCTCCGAGCTGTACCCTCAGCCCTATTTTTTATTCTTTATTTTGAAACAGGGTCTCCCTAAGTTGCGCAGTGCCTCACTAGGTAGCTGAGGCTGGCCGAGAACCGGGATCCTCCAGTCTCAGCCTCTCGAATGCTGGGATTATAAGTATGCACCACCACGCCCAGCTTTAGAAGAAAACTTCTTACCTTCAACATTATTGACATTTTTGGCTGGATTTTTTTTTTTCTTTTTTCGGTACTGGGAATTGAACTAGGGGCATTCTACCTCTGAGCTATACCCCAAGCCCCATTTTTTATTCTTTATTTTGAAACAGAGTCTCACTAAGTTGCAGAGAGCCTCACTAAGTAGCTGAGGCTGGCTGTGAACCCAGTGGATTTTTTTTTTTTTTTTAGTTTTCTTGTGCTAAACATTATAGGGTGTTTAGCAGCATCTCTGACCTGTAATCACTAGAAATAGCAACTTCCCAGTATGACAAACACAAATATCTCCAGACATTGCCAAATGTCCTCTGGAAGACTGAACCACTGCCCTAGAAGAAAATTGCCACCTATATGTGGACACTTGGGATTCAGTTAGAATGGGTAGTGGTTGATTAATTTAAGTATTTATGTAGCAAACAGCCTTCTGATAGTTTGATAATGAATATGTAATAGCAACAACTGTCTCTAAGTCAGCCTTCCTTGAGGCCAGTCGCTGGATTCCTTATTTTTGTTGGTGTTAATCTGTGTTGGCTTAAAATCTCCTCATCACTTTCCCTGGCATGTGAAATGTGCATACAGTTGTTGGTGTAGGTGTCTGGCTAATGATACATCTCTAAAGAGAAGACTTCCTTTGTGGAAATACTTCAGGGAGCTTCCTGGTTCTGTGCCTTTAAGGGGAGACTACATTGTGTCAGTTGTTCTCTGCAGCCAACCCAGAATTTGGCCACTGATATTTATAACCCTTATGTGACTACCCCCCCGACACACACAAAAAGAATTCCAGTGCTCTGTATAATCCTTTCCTCCCCCACCATACCAAATGGATAGAAGAAAAGGAAGAAGCCTTTGAGGCCATTAAATTTGCTTCATATTGAACCTTTTCCAGCTCCCTTTTAAAGTTTGCCACTTAGTATTTTAAATATGAGCAACATCCCAAGTTTGCAGCCATTACATCATCTTAAAGAAGTCTCATGGCTTAGAGAAGGTTGTAAAATCAAACGAAAGATCATCAAGAAAGCAGTGATAGATTTCACAAATATCTGTCTGGAAATTTTGATAGCCAAGAGAGACTTTAAAGCAATTTGAGTTTACTGAAATTCTTCATACAGCATCCACCTAGCATTCACAACTGAGATTTATTGTATGAACTTGCACAAGAAGAAAGAAAAATCTGTTTTCAGCCAGGCACAGTGGTGCATGCCTATAGTCCCAGTACTTGGGAGATTGAGACAGGAGGATCACAAATTTGATATGCCAGCCTCAGCAACTTAGACCTTATTTCAAAATAAAAAAAATAGGGCTGGGGTGTAGCTCAGGGGTAGAATGCTTCTAGGTTCAATCTTTAGTATCACAAAAAAAGGAAGGAAGGAAAGAACTTTTTTCAGAAAAACTAGAGTATACCCTATGCAGAACTTGTATTTATTTATTTATTGTATAATTTTAACAAATATTGTGAAGTGTCTATTTGTTTATTTTTGCGGTACTGGGAATTGAACCCAGGGGCATTCTACCTATGAGCTATACCCTTAGCCCTACATTTTATTCTTTATTTTGAAACAGGGTCTCACTGAGATGTGAAGGGCCTCACTTAAGTAGCTGAGGCTGGCTGCGAACCTGCTATCCTGTCTCAGCCTCCCCAGTACTGAAATTACAAGTGATCACTGTTGAATATTTGATCAGTGGATGTGGTTGAGATCAGCACAAACTTGAAGAATTAGACTGTTTTTTGCAGTGAGTGATAAGTGGTCTAGGCCTTATCTTGGCCCTAGAGCATCAAAAAATATACTGTAGCTAAGTACAGTGGCACAGGCCTGTTAGTCCCAGCTACTCAGGAAGCTGAGATAACAAGGTCAGTGGAGGCCAGGAGTTTGAGGCCAACCCAGAAACATAGTGAGACCCTATCCCCAAAGAAAAGTATCCTGGGCATTTTCAAGCTCAGTGACCAGCTGAAGCCAAGGGCCTTTGTGAAGTGTGATGAGGAGCTCTGAAGGGCCACTTTACCAGGAAAAGGGCAGTCAAGTCAGGCCATCGCCCCAGAGGCCTATCTCCTGCCACATGGATTCTTCCCAAGTCTCAGCTGTCCTAGTTGGGAAAACGTAGCTATGAGAATGTGCTTCCTTCCCACCTCCCAAATGCTGCCTGGGGAAGTTTCTGTGGTTTTCCTCCCCCTTTTCAAAAATTAGTTAAGAAACAGTGTTGCTTCTGAGACTGACTTACTGAGTAAAGCCAAGATCTTGGTGAACTAATTCGAGTCAGTGACTAAAGAATTCTCTCCATGCTTGACCAGTCCCCACCCCACCCTGCCACTAGGCTCCCGCTGTGGAAATCAATCAGCTGTGTATCTCAAGCTACTTCCTGTAGGGTGTGTTGTGGAATGGCATCAGCCCCTGCACCAGCTGGGAGTACTGATCTCAGTGTGATTTTATCAGACTCTGTCTCTTTCGAGCCTTGCTGTTTAGAACAAAGGACCCTCTGTCAGAAAGGCAGAGAGCCAGTATGATTGGACAGTCAGCATGTACACACATGGTTCCCACAGGAAAGAAAAAAAAAGACAAATTATTTTGTAGCCTTCTAAAACTTGGGTCTCCAGGGTAGATTTCTTGAGAATCTGTCTGTATTCACCCTTCTTTCTGTGGCTGCTTATCCTTCAAATCAGTGCAGGGACCATTCTGATCTAATGAATTAAATGGTGGCATCCTTGAGAATTGGTCTACTTCTGTGCTTCTGGTCTTTTTCTTCTCTAGTCTTGGACTACATATTTGATCTCTGCTATCTTTCTAGTCTTGTTTCCTATAGAGACCATTTCCTCTATCCACTTATCCCAGACACTCTACTTTTCCTATTTGATTTCTGTCCATACCTGAAGGCACAGCTCAAGCCCCATCTCTTTACAAAGCTTTCCTGATCTTGCCAGCTCACTATTTCTCTTGATCATCTAAACCACTTAATATGTGATTTGGCCTTTATTACACACTGCTTAATTTTGGCACTTTCTGACTATATTTATTTATCCATCTCTCATCTCAGTGAGTCCATTTTTGTGTCCCTTAGAATAGATAGCATATTGGTATAGACATAATTGGAGACTAGTGAATAGTAGACTGCCCTTTATCTCTTATAACCACGTGAGCATCTAGGATGCAGGTGCTATCTACTCTGCAAAACTTGAGATAAATCCTTGTGTACCCTAAAAAATTGACAATCTTAGCCTGGTTTCCTCATCTCTCCATCTTCCTTCTGAGCACCCTTTCTTCTCTCCTAGTGGCATATGTTAAAAGCATGCAATCCCTTTTCAGCTCAAACAAAGCAAAACTGAAAGAAATTTGCAACTTCATATACATTTGGAGAAAGCCAGACTCTGAAAGATCCTTTGTAGTTACCTGACACTTTAGATCCATTATCTCTTACTCAATTAGCTGACAGTTAACAAGAGTCTTCGAACTTCATTCAGCCTGATGTAGTGGGAAAAATAGAATCCAAGTTCAAGTCAGAAATATTCAGCTTTAAATCTTAGCTCTATCATTTATAAGCCAAATGGCCTTGGGTAAAATTACTTGAACTCTATATCCTGGTCACTTCAACTATAAAAGGCAAACAATGGTAAATCATACCTTTAGAGGTTTTATGAGAATTAAATGAAGTTATATAGAAAAAATACTAGACTTATATTAAGCACTCAATAAGTGATAAACATTTTTTTTTTTTACATTAGAATATCCACACATAGAATATTGTGATCTCCCACCCCACCACCACCAGACCAGTGCTGATGATTGAACCCAGGGCCTCCTTATACCATTGAGCTGTATCCCCGGTTATTTAATTATTTACTTATTTTTAGCACTGAGAATTGAACTCAGGGGCATTCTACCTCTGAGCTACACTTGTGGTCCTATTTTATTTTTATTTTGAAACAGGGTCTTTCTAGGGTTATGAAGAGTCTCACTATTTGCTGAGGCTATCTTCAAAAATGCAATCCTCCTGTCTCAGCCTCCCAAGAACTTGGATTACAGGCATACACCACCACGTCCTGCTTTTATTATGAGCCAAAGTTTCACTGAGTTACCTAGCCTGGCCTCAAACTTGTGATCTTTCTACCCCAGCTTCCTGAGTAGCTTGGACCATGCCCAGCTGTGAAATCTTTTTAAGAAGAACAGTTACCCACTTTGTGCTTAGGGATGATCATTCTCCAGAAGATTTGCTCTAAGGCCCAGCACTAGATTAGATTAGCTTTCTTTCTCCTTGGGGAAATGGAAATTAGGAAGATAAAGTAAAACTGGCTTATGGCAGCAATGAAACAAGTAGATGGACAAACAGCCTTCCTGAGTTTTCATAGGAACAAGTGTAGGGCTTGTTTCTGACCTAGAATAGCAATGCATAGTCAGATCATAACTCCTTAACACAACTTTAAATATATTTTATATACACATACATGTATATAAATGTTTATTTATTCATTTATGGGTTCCTATCAGAAGCCCACAGCCAGCAAGTTTTTGACTCCATTTTGGCCTTGGCTGATGTGCTTTACAAATCAATATTTTCAAATCATTAACCAGAAGACATTACCAGCTCAGTGACTTCCCCAACCACTGTACCCATGAAATCAGCTATAATGATCTCAGGGTCCTTGGCCTAATTAGTTTTTTATCATAGACCATGCTATCTTCCTCTCTTGCCATACAATGGCAACTACCATGTCAGCATCTTTAGGAAAGACCTCTTAATATTATTCAGTCTTTAGTTAAAACATCAAGGTATACCTTATACCTCCAAAAAAAAAAAAATAGCTTAGTTTCAAAGGCTTAAAAACACAGAATTCATCTCTCTGTCAGACTCATACCAGATTGACATATTTTACAGAAAGCCTTTAATTATTTACAATTTCAGCAAATATGTGTTTCTAGTATTTAGTCATGTGTATATGTGAGTCAAGGGAAGATGATAATTCAAAGAAACTGAACTTAGGTTTTCTCCTACTTTAATTCATTGTATCTATTCAAGTGAATGGAAACAATTTAATATCTCTATCATTTTGCAATTTATTCCCAAAAGATAAGCTCTGTTTTTGGTCTAATTCTTTACATTTAAATCTAAATTGTTTTGTTTATTACCAATGATAAGAATTGCTCTAGTAACAAAATGAACGAGTCAGTTTTTTAAAAATTTCGGTATTAGCTGGGCACAATGACACACGCCTGTAATTCCAGCAACTCTGAAAAAGAGTCTGAAAGAGAGGATCGCAAGTTTAAGGCCAGCCTGATCGCAAGTTTAAGGCCAGCCTGGGCAACATAGTGAGACCCTATCTCAAAGTAAAAAATAAAAAGGCCTAGGAGGATAACTGAGTGCTGAGTACCCTTGGGTTTGATCCTCACTACCTAAAAAAAAAAAAAAAAACTCTGAGCCAGGCATAGTGGTGCACACTTGTAATTCCACTACCTGTGAGGCTGAGACAGGAGGATCGCAGGTTCGTGGCCAGCCTCAGCTACTTAATGAGGTCCTCCACAACTTAGTGATACCCAGTTTCAAAATAAAAAATAAAAAATAGGTCTGGGGGTGTAGCTCAGAGGTAGAATGCTCTTGGGTTCAATCTCCAGTGCCACACACACACACACACACAAAATCTCTGTATTATTTATTCTATTTCTTATCATTGAGAGGAGAACTCTGCAACTAGATTCCTTAGAAATTCAACCCAGGGATCTGTTTCATGGAAATAATCAAGCAACTCTGTGATGGTCATGCCACCCTGAAACTAGAAAGATTACTGTCAGTCCCAGCAGAAAGCCTACATTGTCCCTTTCTCAGGAAAGCTGCCCCTCATCTTATAGACCAGGTCAGACCTCCTTGACTCATGCTGTCATAGCACTGTTTACTTTTCTTTCAGAGTACTTGTGCAGTTAAAGTGAAATGGGTATCTGTCTCCACTGCTAGAATGTAGGCTCCTGACCATGTCTTGCTCATCACTTGCACCTATAGTGCCTGACATAGTTTGGGGCACATAGTAGATTCCAATAAATATTTACGTGGAAGAATCAAGAATACAACCTTGTGAAATTACTTACCTCAAGAGGACAGGAAGAGGAGCCCAAGGAGACACAGCAGGACTGGCTAAAAGGTAGCATAAGGATAGCACTGTCTCATGGAAGCCAAAAGAACAGTCTTAAGAAAAAGAGGAGCCAGGCATGGTGACACACCCCTGTAATCCTAACACTGAAACAGGAAGATTGCGGGTTCAAGGCCAGCCCCAGCAATACAGTGAGACCCTGTGTAGCTTGGAGGTAGAACACCCCTGGTTCAATCCCCAGTACTAAATAAATACACACATAAATGAGATAAGTAGCAGTCAAATGAGCACCCTGTCCTATATTCTTAGGATACTTCCACATATCACTTGATCCTTCCTGGTAAATTTCAGGCAAGTAGATCTTTTTTTTTTTTTTTTTTTTTTTTTTTTCGGTACTGGGGATTGAACCCAGAAGCAGTCTACCTCCAAGCTACATCCCCAGCCCAATTTTATTTCTTATTTGGAAACAGGGTCTCACTAGGTTGCTGAAAGCCTCACGAAGTTGCTGAGGCTAGATTTGAACCTGCGATCCTCCTGTCTCAACCTCCCAAGTACTGGGATTACAAGTGGGTGCCACCACACCCGGCAACTAAATCTTAATGTAGTAATGGTTTTCTGAATAAAGCATAATTCCTTGGCTTGGTATTCAGATACCTTAGTTAGCTGACCTTAAGTGCTTACCATTCTTAAACTATGCTGAATTAGAATTTGCTTCTTTAGGGGCCATGCTGTTCTGCCTCTAGCTCTTCACCATCTCTGTGTATCCAAATCCTAATGAGTAAATGTGGTTCCCTCCATGAAGCCTTCCTTGAATCTTCCTGCCTTCCTGCCTCCTACTCTTTGGTCAGGTCTTTTCCAACTTGCAGAGCTTCATACTTTGTCATTACCATTGTCAAGGTAACCATAAAAGAGGAATTAATACGCAGATGTGGTGGCGCATGCTTGTAATCCCAGTACTTGGGAAGCTGAGACAAGAGGATCACAGGTTCAAGGACAACCTCAGCAAGTAATAAGACTCTCATTAACCTAGCAAGACCCTGTTTCAAAATAAAAATAAAGTAGGGTTATGGGTGTACCTCTGAGGTAGAATGCCCCTGGACCACCGAAAGAAAAACAAACAAAACAAAACACTATCTTTTGGAAAGTTTACAAGCAGGAAAGGGCTTCCAGGGGTCATGAGAGTTCCTGCAGAGTGTCTGGAAAGTTTTCTCATGGGTTTGGGAATGCATGAGAGCTCAAACAGCATCAAAATCCCATTTAAAACAAACTCCACAAGATGCTCTGTTGCTTTATGAGCCACTCTGTAGCCATCTTTATAATAATGAAAGCACCAAAGGAATGGTAATGACTGATGCCTAACAGGTACAGACTAATAGTCTGGAGTTTCCACTTGCCCCTAAATAACGCCTGTAAAGTCTAGATAGTCTAAGATGAAAGGCATTGTGTCGATTTAAAATGAGCAAGATCCAACCAGTCTTCTGTTTTCTGTTCAGATGAATCCTCCAAGAAAGACAGTTGGCATCAGAGTGGATGAAAAGGCATCTTAGAATTTCAGGAGGTGGGTCATGGGTATCTCTAGATTGTCCTACTGGGAAGGCAGTTCAGATTTGGAGCAGACAAAGGCAGAGTGCCAGGTCCAAAACTTGGAATGTGAGCTGTGTTAGAGTGTGAGGAGACTCCACCCAGCTGCCTTTAATTAGGAAGACAGCAGGAAGGAGTTACAAGGGCCAGGATTGTCTTTTCTTCTAGATTCACTGAAGGAAAATCTGACACCAAAGTCTGTTCTTAGGAATTCCAAAATGAATGGAGAATTCTTTGAGCTCTGTAATCAACTAACTGGAAACTAATTTGAAATTTGTCTTGAGCACATATATTTGTGGTTTCAAGGGTGGGGAAAGCATCCAAAGAGATACTCTGGAGCCCTGTGTTTCTCTTTTTTTTTTTGGATTTTTATTTTTATTTTTATTTTTTTTTAAATTTTTTTATTTTTTTTTTAGCATGGATTTTTATACATTTCTTGGGTACAACAGGGTTAATCACACATTTTTGTTGGGTACAAGCTAGTACAGGTAAAGACATCCATGCACATATTTCTCATTAACCCTTCCCCAATTCCCACCCATCCTCCCCCTATCTCCTGGTCAGTTTAGTGATTGACTTTGATGTGATCTTGT
>PVLC010024555.1:0-11674 GCA_004027655.1 Graphiurus murinus | reverse complement strand
CCTGTGTTTCTCTTTTAAAAAGTTTACACATAGCTTGGTGTCATGCCACATGACTATAATCCCAGTACTTGGGAGACTGAGACAGGAGGGCTTCAAGTTCAAGGACAGCCTCAGCAATGTAGCGCAACCAAGACTCTCAGCAACCTAGTAAGACTGTTTCAAAACAAAAAAATTAAAAGGGCTAGGTGTGTAACTCAGAGGTAGGATGCCCCTGGGTTCAATCTCCATTACAAAAGAAACAAAGTTTACACACAGCAAGTGAAACAGATTTTTTTTTTTTTTTCAATATAGCTATCAGGGCAGCAAGAGGCTGAAAGCAATGTCAGGTATTTATTTCAGTCACTGAGATGGCTATTGGCAGAGTTCCACATACCAAAACTAAGGAGAAACTCATGAACAGATAAAAAACAAGACACAGAGGAAAGAGACTCTAAGTTTCTCTCTTGATTTCTTTCTAAACACAAACTCCTGATTTGAGGGGGGGGGGGAGCGTGCGCGCAAAGTACTTAGGAAACATTCTTTATGTTTTGGGAGGGGGTTTTTCTGGGAGTGGGGGGAGAGGTGGAGAGGTTTGGATAACCACATATATTCTTTTTTTTTCCAGTACTGCTTTGCCACTGAGCTATACCCCCAGCCCTTTTTATTTTTATGTTGAGACAGTGTCTTGCTAAGTTGTCCAGGCTGGCCTCAAAATTGGGATCCTCCTGCCTCAGTCTTTGAACTAGTAGCTGGATTTACAGGATGGGCTACCATACCCAGCCACACTATTTTTTCTATAAGCTGTGTTTAAACTTTGGGGAAGATTCTCCAATACTGTCTAAACATCTTAATTAGAGAGAATCTGATAAGCAATTTGAATCTGAACTTTGTAGGTGCTGGAATGCTTCATTTCTTTGTAGGGAGCATTGCTAAGAAGGGCAGAATAAGGTAGATATTTATGGGGAGGGATTAATTAAGAAAAGGCTGAATCAATTGGCACCTGACTTGGTGAGAAAACGGGAAAGGAATTTCTGGCCGTGAAGTTTGTGATTCCACTCAAGATTATTCTTTATAATAGATGAACCACCCACCCTTAGTCCAGAGCGAGAATTCCTCAGATTCTTCCAGCCAGAGGGGCCCTGGCATGTTAACCAGTTTGTTATGATATCTGAACACTTAAGTGAATGTATTTGGCCAGGGAGATTTGCTAGTGAAATTGATCTTGTTTTCCCTGGGTTTCCCCAGTTATACTGAATAATTAAAAAGAAAACTAAAACCCAGAGTCTCTGAACTGCTAAATACCAGATCTGTAAGCTGATCAATCCTTAGTGTCACAGTGTGTCAAAGTTAGAAGGGACTTTAAAACTCATCCCAAACAAACTAGAGGATTTGTAAATCTGTTTCCCCAAATCTCTGCCAATTGCTTGAATTTCTGTTTAAACACCTCCAGGGTCAGGAAAGTCACTCCTTTCAGGATATCCTATTCTTTGAATAACTGTGAAAAAGCTCTTTGTTGGTTTGAAATGTGCCCTTGGATCTTAGTGTGCCAGCTTAAGGAGACATCCAGAACAAATTTCCTTCCTCCCACGTCCCAGCCCTTTAGATACTTCATGTCCATCCTCTCTCCTGGAACACTGTCTAGGTCAAGCATTCTTAGTTCTTCAGGACAAGGTTTCTAGTGTCTTGCAGTGTGGGACCAGGAGGACACAGGATTCTGGGCAGCTCCTGTAAAAGTTTTAGAACTAAAGAATATTTAAACTAGAAGCTATGGAGACAGCCTTCTGTACCCTTTTCTGCTTACAGATGGGGAGAGTCGTTTGTATTTGAGTGGGTAGAACTGATCAGCAGCCTCTTTAAAAATGAGAAATGAAGTGCAAAATATTTTGCCAAAGAAAGTTCTTTTAGTTGCTTAATTCTGATCACAGGCTTCAGCCTACACCTTGGGTTTGCCAAGGCCTGATCTGGTTCCCCAAGTAAGCCCAAGGCTCAGCTCAGGGGTTCACTGCCAGATCTCCACACACCAGCTACTGGCTTCATTTACTGTTTGTGTAAAGGGTAGACATAACTTTTCCATAAGTTTTACCAGCTATGTCAACCACATGGTCCAACAGGGATTCAGACATTTTAATAAACTTTCTTTTTTCCCTTCATAAAATCACAGAATGGCCATCATGAAGGGCACCTCTTTAGAGATGCAGCTGCCTCTGGTGGACAGTCTCCTGGGTTGCCCTTTGTGCTTTCTTTGTTTAACAGCCACCAGGTGACAGGATGGCTTTTCTAAAAGCCAAAAGGCTGTGGACGGGATTGTAGGATCGATCTCTCTCTCTCCCCAGAAGCATACTTTTCATCTGGTCCCAAGGAGGCTCAGGTTTCCTTGGATGTGCCCAGCAATAAAGGAGCTCAGGTGTTAGGGTGTGCGGCACCGCTGCTGGCATCTCCACCACCCCCTCCACCCCATTTTCCCCAGTCATTGACAGCCCTCAGGTCTGTGGATGGGGAGTCCCAGTGGGAGAACGAACCAAAACCTGATATAACTTGAGGAGGAGAGAGAGACAGAGACACTGACTATCCAATAGCTTGGTCTCTGAGCATGCCCAAATTCCTTGGAATACCGGGGAAATGCTGGGTTTAAGCCTGGAGTGTTTTTCAGTCCGGCAAGGGGCGCGCTAAAGGTGACATTGGGAAGACTAAGGACACCTTTGGCGGTAGAACTGGAGCCGAGTACCATGCAGGCGGCCCACCCTAGCCGGCACGACCCTGCTGGCAGATGGGGCCCCGAGTGGCCCTTGCCAAAGCCGGCTGGCTAGGGGGAGGCGGGGGCGCCCCTTCTGGGTTGGTTCGCCCTTGGGCTGGGCTCGGAGCCGGCGGGTTGGAACGCGGCGGGGGCGGGAGGAGGGCGGGGCTCTCCTTTGTCAGGGGATTTGCGCGGCGCGGCGCGGCGCGGCACGGCCCGCGCTGGTGCGGCTCCCTCCGCTCGCCCTCTCGGGGGCGGGGCTCCTCCGGCCCCGGGCGCGGTGGGCGTGGCTTCGGGAGCCGAGCGGCTGGCGCCCGGGCCCCTCGCCGGAACCCGCCGAAGCCCCTCCCTCGGCGCCTCGGCCTCCAATCCTCTCCGACGCCCCCTCGCCCTCCCCGGCGGCTCCTTCCCGGCCCCGCCCCCGGCCGCTCTCCGCCCCTCGCCGTCGGCGCCGCGCTCCCAGGCTTCCAGGGGGGCTGCCGGGCGGGGCGGCGCGGAGCGGGCGGGCGGGCGGGAAGGGGAGGAGAGCCGCCCGCCAGCCCAGCACTTCAGCGAGCCGCGAGCGGGCGGGCCGCGCGGCGCGAGCGAGGAGGTCTCGCCCCCCGCCCGGCCCGAGCGGAGCCTTTTGTTCCCAGCCAGAAGTTTGCATGCCGGGACCGTGACAGCTGCGGGCGGGGAGGACGGCGGGGCCGCCGGCCGGCGGCGCGGTGGAGAATAGAGGCGGCTGCTTGTCATGCAGCCCACGGCGCGGCGGCTGCGGGCCGGGGACTGGCGGCGGCGGGGGAGGCGGCGCCCACGGCACACGGGACTCAGCTGCCGGAGGAACAAACTAACTTCCTGAGCGCGGACCCGAGGCCGGTGCGGCCGGAGCCACCTGCCAGCAGCGGTGAGGCGACCCTGGCCCTCGGGGCCGCGGGGGGAGCGCGCGGTGCTGAGCGGAGCCCCTCCGACAGCCGCTGCTGCAGCCCGCCCGCCTTCCGAAGGCCCGGCGCGCGGCTCCGCTCGCCTTGTTTTGCGGCCGCGGCGCTGGGTTGGCCTGGGAGCCACAACAATGCCATGATGTTTTGGAGACAGGAAGCCCCAAGCTGGCCCCGAATGAAGGACTTCCTGTGTTTAAAGTTGCAGGAATATCCGCCGACCAGCCCAGTTCAAATGCAAACACCCCAACTAGGGAGGACGAATGGCTAATTCAGACCAGCTGGACTCTCCAGGGCCGAAACAGAGGATAAAATGAAAGGAATTCTTAGGAGCTTGGGCCATACTTGAAGACTAGAGAGGCTATGCCATTGTTATTAAAGGACATATTCGTTATAAATCTGCCACTTCCAACTCTGCTTCGGTGAGAAGTGAGTGGAACTAAATATTGAATAAGACTTGTCAGTATCAAGTGATTTTTGCTGACTGAATTCGAAAGAGCAGTGCTCTTTCAAAAGTAAAACCAGAAGCCATACAAGGGGTTGTTTTATGTTTGTTGATTAAATTATATATTTTATCTGTCTGCAACTATGAGGCTGCTAGCCTGTGAGGGAAAGGCTGTCTGTCTTAGAGCTTCTCCCAGAATAGTTTCAAAGTGGGATTCCCAGGTCTTTCTGGAGGGCAGATGCAATTGGTGGTTTGAAGTATGAACATGTAAAAGATTTGTAACTGTAGAATGCATTTTTGGGGAACCTGTGAAAATACTTTTGAAAGACTGATGATTCATCTTGATTGAAAAAGTATGGGTAAGCCACTCAGCAGGCCAGACTGTTTAAGGCGGAACCCCACCTGCCTTGGGAAAGGGGAGGATGAGGATGGGTATATAGAAGATTGCTATGTTCCACAGCGGTCTATATATGATACAATGAGGATAAATGAACAGATTGACCAAGGGTCAAAGCTTAATCAGACTTCAAAAAGCACCATGGAGAAGATGGAAGGGAGTACCATATCCAGCAATGGTACCTTAGGAGCAGCATCTAATGTGTTTGAATCTAGAGCACCAGAAGGCAAAAAGCTAGATGAGAGAATAATATTTGATGCATTAAAGCTAAGCAGTGATGTGCAGAAATCAGCACCTGTGCCACCCAGACGACGGCCCAATGCAGAACGCAAAGACAATGTTAACAGGAGATCATGGAAGTCCTTCATGCCACCCAACTTCCCAGAATTTGCAGAAAGGATGGAAGCTTCTCTCAGTGAAGTTTCAGAAGCTGGCACTTCAAATCCTTCTTTGCAAGAGAAGAAGGAATCCAGTTCTGCCTTAACAGAAAGTTCTGGTCATTTGGACCACAAGGAACCTCAATCAGAGTCAGTAACTTTGGAACATGTGGCCAAATCTATAGGTATTCCAGAAGTGCAAGATGTGAAAAACTTAAGTGGAAACTGCCAGGACTTCAGATTCCAGCAGCACAGTGAGAGCTCTCCCCATAAATTCCAGCCTCCAGAATCAGAAGCTGCAGCAGCAAGTGGCAACACAGATGTAAAGCAGGAACACAGATTCTCAAGTGCAACCTGGCCCAGGGCCATGAAAAGTTCAGCTAAGGGAGCCTTCAGTGAGAAGCAGCACCCCCTTGGGGACACAGCCTGCACTGTGGAAATGCCACCTCTCTCCCCTTGCCTGAGTGAAGAGCTGTTGGATCCAGAATTGCATGTTCTCATGACTCCCAGTCTGAGAGAGAAAACAGAGTCTGAGTTGAAGTTTGAGGAGGATGAGCGATGGATCATGATGGAGGCTGAGGAAGAGTGGGAGGAAGAGAGACTGTCAGAGAGAGAGAAGATTTTTCTGATGGCAGATGAGAAGAACAGCCTGGCAGATATTTTTGAAGAAAGAGAACAAGCAAATACAGTAGCAGCAGTGGAGAATGGAGCCAGTTGCTTAACTGCTAACTTGGGGACTTTGGACCACCTAGCTCTTGGTCAAATTTGTTGCTCTGGTGACCCACAGCCAGCTGGGGACCAACTGGCTTCTATTCCCAAGGATACACCCCTGGTTTGCAGTTGTGTTCTTGCAGGTGAAGATGCTGTGGATGACACGAACAACAAAACTGCTCAGGGACTAGAGGGTCTTGCTTCAGAATTAGAATGTACTGTTGATCCTGTTGATGCAGAGCAACTCTCCGACACAGATTCAGTGCAGATGTTTCTTGAACTTGAAAAGGAGTGTTTATGTGAAGAAGCAGTAACTCCTCTGGTTGAGCTACAGAATCAAGTCTCTTCTGAAGGGCTGGCCCCATCCCAGGATACAGAAAATTCACTTGTAATTAGTCATTTTCCAGGGGCTGCCTTAGAAAAAGAACAGCATGCAGGCCATGATACTGGATTGGGTTGTGAATATTTTAATGCCCTGGATTCTTCTCAGGTGCCTAATGCTATGGAACTTACTGCTCACCCTGATATCATGAGGAACACTTCCGCAGTTAGCAAGGAATGTGAAAAAGTGCCTTTTAGCCCCAAGACTATGGGGGAATTTAAGTCTCCAGATAATCTGGAGTCACTGGGAGAGCTGGACCCAGGAGGATTGCCGAACTCTGATACCAGGGCTTCTTGTGAAGAAAAACGATCAGACTTTATTGCTTCTGAGCTGGCCAAAGAAAATGGCAGTTTGTCCCAGGTGGACTGCAGTAAAACATCGGGGAATGTTGAGTATACTGAGAGGGTCTCCCTCAGTTTTGCTTTTAACTGTGAACTAAAAGATGTTACCTCAGGACCTGAAGTAGAGGTGTTGTCATATGATTCAAATTTATTAACAGATGAGATTCATTTGGAAAGTGAGGAAGGAGCTATTAATCAAGAAAATAACAGTCTGACATCCTTGGGAAATGGGGATGCTTATGCATTGTCCATGGAGAAATGGTGTGATGAAGATGGTAAGGCAAAAGAGCTGGATTGTCAAGCCACGTTTTCGGGGGATGGAGCCCCAGCACATTTTCATGGAGACTTTCCAGAGCAGGTCTTCCAGAATCTCCAGAGGAAGTCTCCTGAGCCAGAGAATCTGAGTCTGCACCTGCTGGCTGGAGAATCAAAACAGAGTAGAGATGGAATGGAAACTCTGAATGATAGAAACCCCAAGCCAAATGTGGCATCATCACAGGGAGGGGAAATAGAAATCAGAGATTCAGATTCATTCCTGAATAATATCTTTCCAGAGGAACAAGTTACCAAAGTTAGTGATACTGAACCAGTTTTAGAGGAATGGATACCCAGCTTACAGAGGACTGCTCCTACCCCTGCAGTGACCACTGTAGAAGATGCCCTAGATGCTGCAGTGCCCACCCTAGAGGAGGACATCCTAGCTACTGCTGCAGTGCCTGCCCCAGAGGCAACTGCTGTAGCTGTTGCTACAGTGCCCTTGGCAGAGGAGGACATCCAAGTTGCTTCAGTGAACACCTTCGAAGAGGATGTCACAGCTGCTAAAGTATCAGCCCCAGAGGGGGCTGCTACCCCAGCTGTTGCAGTACCTGCTCCTGAGGGGACTGTTCCAGTTGCTACAGCAACCATCACAGAGGAGGATGTACCTGCTGTTGCAGGGTGCTCCCCAGAGGTGACTGTTCCAGTTGCTGCAGTGTCCTCCCCAGAAAAGACTGTTCCAGCTGCTTCAGTGCCCATCATACAAGAGGATGACACCTCAGAAGGGCTTGCTACCCCAGCTACTGCAGGGTCCACTACTTCAGAGGAGCTTGCCATCCCAGCTGCTGCACTGACCACCTTAGAGGAGCCTGATGCTCCAGTAGCTACAGTGTCTACCCCAGAAAAGGCTGCCTCCCCAGCTCCTGCAGGGCCCACTCTAGCTGTTGCACTGTCCACCCCAGAGGAGCCTGCCTTCCCAGCTCCTACAGGGCCCACGGCAGAGGAGCCTGCTTCTCCAGCTGCTGCACTGTCCACCCTAGAGGAGCCTGATATTCCAGCAGTGACAATGTCTATCCCAGAGGAACCTGCCTCCCCAGCTCCCACAGAGCACACCACCCCAAGGGAGCCTGCCTCCCCATCTCCTGCAGGGCCCACCCCAGAGGAGCCTGATGCTCCAGCAGTTACAATGTTTACCCCAAAGGAGCCTGCCACCCCAGCTGCTGCAGTGTCTGCTATGGAGGAAGTTTTCCCTTCTGGCCAACCCTTCCTGGGAGGTACTGCCCATGCTGATTCAGTGCCTATCTCAGAAGAAGGAACTCCTGTTCTTGAGGCTTTCCCCACTGGAATGTGGGTCAAGGAGGACCTTGATTCTTCAGCAATTGGAATAAAAGAGGTGACTGGCACAGTGCTACATGGGAAAGTGCCTCTGGCTGAAACTGATGGATTAAATTCAAATGAGGTAATTGTTGCTCATTTTGTTGCCCAGAAAGGGTCTAAAGAGTAAAGTGAGATTTGCAAGTTCTGTGACTTGGTGGTAATGAGAAATGGCAGATAGTCCTTTCTTTTGTTCTTTTCGGACCTGCGGGCTCATAATTACTAGACTTTCTATTAAGGTTAGGAGGGAAGTATGTCTTAATTTTGTCTGGTGGAAATCTTTATAATCCATACTCCATTTTTTATTCATAGAAGCCAAAGGTAACAGGGATATAGATAGTTATTGGTTTACATTTTTAAAAAAGATAAAGCAGGAAAGGGTGATTCTGCTTTTGAAATACACAGCAAGCTAGTTCTTTCCTAAATCAAGAGACTGTGTATTAATTGGTATGTTAGCAGTTAGGTGGAGGCCAGAGCGTGAGCTTTGGGTGAGACCTGGAGCATTTCTTAATCACTCTGGAAAATTAGATATTCTGGGTCTTAGGTTTCCTCATTTGGTAAGATAGAGAACCCTTCGAGGATTGTAAAAATGAGATAGAACATTTAAAGCCCCAGGTGTCATTTACTGGTCATACCCTCTTTCCCTTCAAGTAGATATGTTGATTAGGTAGAATTCACCAAGGCAGTTTAGGTAAGAGCAATATAAAGATGTGTGAACAATAGTCCTTTTTTTTTTTTTAATTTTAACATGTTTATTAAAGCCAGAGGCATAATAATTTACAAAAATAAAGTAGAAATATTTTAGTCATCTTATAAAGTTGCCCATGTATCTGTCCTGAAGTCATTCTCCTTTCCTGGACCTCTTTTTTTTTTTTTTTTTTTTTTTTTTACTACTGGGAATTGAACCCAGAAGCATTCTACCTCCAAGCTACACCCCCAGACCAATTTTGTTTCTTATTTGGAAACAGGGTCTCACCAGGTTGCTGAGAGCTTCACTAAATTGCTGAGGCTGTCCTCAAATCTGCTATCCTCTTGTCTCAGCCTCCCAAGTACTAGGATTACAAGTGTGTACACCGTGCCCGGCTCTCTTATTTCTTGATCTGTAAAATAAGAGAACTGGGCTTAGTGCTTAAATTTTTACTGTTAGAGAACTGAATGTGTTAGGAAACAGGTGGGAATGGTGTCTCACATCCTGGAGCCCTCCTAGCAAAAGGAATTTGAGATCACCAGCTTTCTACAGTTACCCTCCAAGGAATCATATGGTAAATGATTTAATCTCATACAAAGATAACCAAGTGAGGAGGTTGTTTTAATCTTACTCCATCCCCAGGACGGAAAATAGTGCTTGCTTTATAGTAGGCATTCACTATTGACTGAGGGCACACATCAGTCTCCTGGAATATCAACAGGTGCTTCAAGAAAGATAGCTTCCCTTTGGATATGGTGGCGTAATCACAGTATTGGAAGGCTGAAGACAGGAGGATTGCAGGTTTGAGGCCAGCCTCAGCAACCTAATAGAACCCTGTTTCAAAACAAAAAATAAAAAGGGCTGGGGGGGGGGGGGTTATAGCTCAGAGATAGAATGTCCCTGGGTTCAATTTCCAGTACCAAATATATATATTTCCTAGAGCCTTTCAGTGCACACTTAGTCTGTTAGAATATCAGCAACAAAATAATTTTGATTGTATCCCATAAGTTGCCAACTTGGCCACACAGATCTTCCTGCTTAGCTGAGTGGTGGTGATTTCACTTTGAGCTTCACCAATTATTTTGTAATATAGCACCCCATCAAATTAGGATAATCACCTTCAGATTGATGGATTTTGATTCAATTTTCTGAGGTTTGTTGAAGTAAAGATTGACACTGAGATCCCAGTACCCTTTACAAAGTTAGGACAACAGGTCATGACAAAATAATTTTTGTGTTTGTGCTGGCATTCTGCACAACTATTTCTGGCATGAAGCCTACAGGAGAAATCAGTGAAATATAGGGATTAAATTTATAAAGAGCCAATCATATCTGAATAAAGGGAAAACTTCTCCAAGAAATCCTTAGTAGATTCTGGAATCCCTTTTTCCTCATCTGCAAAATGAGTAGATAGGGCTAATTTATCTCTCAAGATCCTTCCAGTTGCAGGAGATGGTGGTTTATGAAAGGCTGGCTGATAAAATGACAAGAGAAGAAAATCATAGCCCCCCACAAGGTTGTCCATCTTCAAAGTGTAATTCCTTACACTTCACCTATATCTGTGTGTAAAAAAGGACAGATCTAAAGCCATAGTCCCAGCTAGGAGTGTTAACCAGTAAAAATTTAGACTATTTAGAAAATATTTTTTGAGACAAATTGTTACACAGTTAACATTTAGTATACAAATTTGCTCAATTAGTGAAGTGCTGGTTTTTTGTTTTGTTTTGTGGTACTGGGGATTGAACTCAGGGGCATTCTACCTCAGAGCTATACCCCCAGTCCTATTTTTTATTCTTTATTTTGAAACAGGGTGTCACTAAGTTGCGGAGTGCCTCACTAGGTAGCTGAGGCTAGCCACGAACCCAGATCCTCCCGTTTCAGCCTCCCAAATGCCGGGATTACAAGCGTGAGCCACCATGCCTGGCTTGAAATGCTGTTTTTTTTTTTTTTTTTTTTTTTTTTTTTTTTTGTGGTACCGGGGATTGAACTCAGAGGCATTCTACCTCCGAGCTATACCCCCAGCCCTATTTTTTATTCGTTTATTTTGAAACCGGGTCTCGCTAAGTTGCGGAGTGCCTCAGTAGGTAGCTGAGGCTGGCCGCGAACCCGGATCCTCTGGTCTCAGCCTCCCGAATGCTGGGATTACAAGCGTGCGCCACCACGCCCGGCTTGAAATGCTGTTTTTAAATGTTTTTCCAGCTGGGCATGGTGGCACACACTTACGATCCCAGAACGTGGGAGACTAAGACAGGAGTATCACAGGTTCTTGGCCAGCCTCAGCTGTTTAGTGAGGCCCTCTGCAACTTAGTGAAACTCCATTTCAAAATAAAGAATAAGCCAGGCATGGTGGCACAGGCTTGTAATTCTGGTACTTGGAAGGCTGAGACATGAGGATCCAGGTTTGAGGCCAGCCTCAGCTACTTAGTGAGGCCCTCTGCAATTTAGTGAGACCCTGTTTTAAAATAAAGAATAGCCGGGCGTGGTGGCGCACGCTTGTAATCCCAGCATTCGGGAGGCTGAGACCAGAGGATCCGGGTTCGTGGCCAGCCTCAGCTACCTAGTGAGGCACTCCGCAACTTAGTGAGACTCGGTTTCAAAATAAAGAATAAAAAATAGGGCTGGGGGCGTAGCTTGGAGGTAGAATGCCCCTGAGTTCAATCCCCAGTACCGCAAAAAAAAAAATAAAAAATAAAATAAAATAAAGAATAAAAAATAGGGCTGGGGGTGTAGCTTGGAGGTAGAATGCTCCTGGGTTCAATCCCCAGTACCACAAAATAAATAAAAATAAAGAATAAAAATAGGGCTAGGAGTGGAGCTTGGAGGTAGAATGCCCCTGGGTTCAATCCCTAGTTCCATTTAAAAAAAAAGTTTTTCCAGCCGGGCGTGGTGGCGCACGCTTGTAATCCCAGCATTCGGGAGGCTGAGACCAGAGGATCCGGGTTCGAGGCCAGCCTCAGCTACCTAGTGAGGCACTCCGCAACTTAGTGAGACTCGGTTTCAAAATAAAGAATAAAAAATAGGACTGGGGGTATAGCTCGGAGGTAAAATGCCCCTGAGTTCAATCCCTGGTACCG